>LR736889.1:4442754-4471556 GCA_902654985.2 Oryctes borbonicus
TATGAAAAGTACTCTCGAAACCACGCTGATGACGCCGGGTAGGCAGAAACATGTCCGTGTGTTGGTGTATTTTTCTCTCTCTCCTTTTATTGCGTTTGCCGTGGATTATTCCATCAATACCATGAGGAAGCTAAGCTATCTTAGCAATATTTTTTGGTTATTGTTTCTAGGCATTTTCTGATGTGTTCTGTCCATAGTAGTCAGCAATGGAACAGTTGTTCTGCATGAATTATCACTATGTATAACTGTATGGCATCTGTTCAACTGTAGTAAGTTCTAAATTAAACAAGATATTTACGCAAGTTATATAATATATCTTTTTCTATATCAGTAAATCATTCTGTCTGGTCAGAGCTAGATGCGTAAATTTGGCTTCTAGTTGCTTTATAGAAATTTCGCATCTTCCTCGCGTCTGCAATAGAACAACATTGGAATATTCCATAAAAATCTACAAAAACAGTATTCAAAGCACATAAGTATACAAAAATAATTCGGAATGTCGTACCTACTAAGTCTTATTATCAACCCTAATTCAGGTCCTCTTCTATGTACATACGTAAACACAAGAATCCGGGCCATTTGCTGAGTTTTACTATTAAATTTTGCTAATTTCTAGTCGCCAATGTGGTATGTGGAAAGCGTAGTTCTCGAGCTGGCAAAATCATAGGAGGAAGTAATGCTATCCCTCATGAATTTCCTTGGATAGTATCGCTTCATAGAAGAGGAAGCCATTTCTGTGGGGGTACATTAATAACGGATACACATGTTCTGACAGCAGGCCACTGCCTTTGCACGTAAGACAATCGCTTTCTCTACCTCGACACGTTTCCACAATCGTTGGCACTGTGAGATGCTTGCGCTTTATTTTCTTGGCATATTAACTATTTCTTTAACTATTTATTTTTGCGAAACTAATTTTGTAACCAGCTGCTTAGGCCTCAAATTTTGAATCAACATTTTAAGTACGGCAACGTCTGTATTGTGTGTTTACTATTTCATGGTAATTAAATAATACTAACATCTGAAACCATTTAGATGCAATATCCACAGTCAAGCCTCGCCCTTGATATTTCTTGCACCTTGAATATTAGACACATACTTTATTATACAAAAACGTTACAAATATATGGTGCTACTTAAAAATATTAGCTTCCTGTATTTAAGCTTGGCAAAGTTTATAAAAATTCATGCAAACATACATTAGCATTTCAAAGTTTTGAAAAAAATAGAAAAATCTTTACATTTGGCTAATTTAAGACAAATATTGGGAGAAACTAAAAACGAAATAATATCAGGCTGTTCTGTTCAATAAGTATGTTATCAGAATGTATTGATTTCTTACTATTTATATAATAGGCCTGATTCTGCAATTCCTGAATGTGAGTAAAAATGTATTTACTTTTGTTGGTCGTTATCATTTCTTTGCTCAAGTGTTTACTGATGTAAACACTCAAGTAACGTTATGTATTGGCAATTTCAATGTAATCACTATGGTTAGCGTTGTTGTGGTACATTTAAAGTCTGACAGCTGTCATGGCAACTCTCTATCAATACAGAAGATCTGGATTTATCAGCTTACATAGTCATTTTTTTTGGGTGCGGTGCTACTTTTCCAGGGTTTTATTCGATAAATGTATTGCAGTGAAGTTGGACCTATTTCAATTATTTCTTTTTTTTTTAATGTGTGGCATCTACCAACAGGGTGTATAAACTTTTTAAAGCTAATCACAACCTCAGGAGCCCTTAGTGTGTAAATTGTGTGTGCAAAGAATTCCATGGCTTTATTACTATTACTATCTCTCCCATAAATGGTGAAGCTGTCTGTTGTGAAGTTAACTGTTTCCCAATATGCGAATGCTGACTCGGATTCACTAAGAAAATTTGATCCTGGTGGGACTTAAATGCATAGAAGTTAACTGTGTTCAGTTAGGAGTAGTCCCTTTTACCACAGAACCACTAAGTCGCTTGAATGATCAAATTTACGTTAAAAAGGATAGTCAATGAAAATTGAGCAGTGCTATGATTTCAAAATGTTAAAACTTGCTTTTGTCTTTAATTTTTAATTCATCTTATTTTCAATAGTTAAGTCAATAGTAAGTGCAATTTTGCGATTGATGTAGTGTTTCTCCGCAGAACGAAACAAAACCAAATTCTGCAATGCATACGAATTGTGTTTTCAAAGTTTTTCAAAGTGCTATTTTCATTATTTCGTTCATATTAAAAAAATGCCGGAGTTAGAAACATGGCGCGCGTAAAGAGGGGGAGGGGAATTGTGGTAAATTTAAAAAATGTAATATATATTCGTATATCATATTTATTAAACCGACGAAAGAGTTTCAAATCAACGTAAAGTCTACGGTTATATAAAAAAATTCTTATTCCATAAAATGTTTTATTGAAAATTTTAAAAATATTGGCAAAGTTATACCAGAAATACCTTCAGCTGAATGTTATATTCAACTTGTGGAAAACAATAACTTTGAGCAGAGTCATTAGCTTAATGTGGCGTTTACCATACTATCACACCATAATATTTGCTTTCTCTAATTTGTCTTCGATAAGCTGCCTAAAAGTTGTTCTCTGACATCACCAACTTCTTCGTATTTCTGGCCCAGAAAGGCGATAGTATGTGAGATTTAGTACAGTATTGCTAGCAAAAAGATGGGAAAAACGAACTACGTCAGCATTTAGCAGTAGAGCCATTCGAATTTGTTGTTGACCTTCCAAAGCGCGTTAACAATTTTTTTAAATGCTTTTCCCACTGCTCCCCAGGACTTAGCACTTGAGTAATCTTCCACAAGCAGGCATTTGCTCCAGCAATTATCTGTTCCTGGATGATCGAATTTTCGACACGCACATTGAGAATGTCTGCCATAACTGGATAAAAATGCAATCGCCCAGTTGTTTTCGGCTGCGTTAATAGACAGAAGTGTGCCGTTTCGTTTCATGTATAATTAATAAGTGCTTTAAAATTGAGCGTAAAGGTAGGACGGCAAACGTATTCTGTCTTTTCGGTACGACTCTTTGCAATCTATAATTAACGCTTGCTTATTTGAATATGCACAAATTTAAATTACCCTCCTACGCTGTGCACAAATTAGTAATGTTGTCAATTAAAAACTTTGTAAGGATGTGACTGTCACACCCATTGTGTCCCAATGCGTATAGGTAAACGGCACTAACCATATTGATTATATTAAACATTTATAAACATATACAAAACATTAAAAAATTGTCAGCAAGTGCTAACTTGTTAGAGGTGTTGGAGAAGAACTGATACCATCAAGGGGATTAAAAGTAGCTGTAGCCCAACATTATTTAAGACACA
Source organism: Oryctes borbonicus (assembly GCA_902654985.2). Lineage (NCBI taxonomy): Eukaryota > Metazoa > Arthropoda > Insecta > Coleoptera > Scarabaeidae > Oryctes > Oryctes borbonicus. Next base: position 4,446,083 of record LR736889.1, read on the forward strand.
CAATAAATAACACGTTCGAAATGGAAGTTGATGAAATAATCCCACATCCGGAGTATTCATGCAAGAAAACAAGACATGATTTAGCTGTTGTAATTTTGAATAGAAAAGTACAGTGGTCAGAGAATATAATACCGGCGTGTCTTCCTGCTGCAAACGATGAAAATAAATACAATAAATTTTCGAACGCTCTAGCTACCGTTGTTGGATGGGGTTGGACTAATGAAAATCGAGTTACAGGTAAGCGGTCAGTGCTTTCTTTCTCTCATTTCTGTTACCAATTCATACACTGTCGCTCGAATTTAAATATTCGATGTTTGTTGTGATAATAATTTTCTGAGTTGTTTTTGTACATTGCAGGAAGTAAATCTAAAATATTACAGAAGGCGAAAGTAAACATTTTCGACAACGAAGTTTGTCAAATATGGTATAAATCCCAAGGCAAAAAGACTAAGATTCAAGAAACTCAAATATGCGCTGGTTATGAAGAGGGAAAAGTTGATTCATGTTGGGTAATTCATCTAAAATTATACTAATTCTAGAGCACCATCGTTCTAATTTATAATAGGATTACTATCGTGTTACATTTTGCCTAATATTGTAAAATAAATGTAAATATATCAATTTCCTTAAAAAAATCAAAATCCAAATAGATTTTGAAGTAAATTCCAATGAGCTCAAATTGCATACGTATATTTATCTAGACACGGCGCTAGAACGCCTTCGAAATATAGCCTTGAGTTTAGTTTTGAATACCAAACTTTACCAAATTCAAACTCCTGAAATGTCGTTCTCTCAAAGCAGCGCCATATATTTTTTATGTCAATCGAAAAAAGAGTAGCATGTAGTACAATTGAAATACAATATTAAAAAATTCAATAATCTTTATTATGCAATAATTAAGTTTTAGTTATTTATCTACAGTGAAGGCTCGAAGTTCCTTCCGTCCGCATCGATACATTTGCGCAACCGCTTAAAAGCGTGCTTGCCACACTAGGTATTGCATTACACATAAATCATATGTATCGGCTTTTTTTAGAATTTCATTTCCTAATTAACTACTTACGCTCAAAATTTTGAATCGACGGTTATCGGCAGCAATATTGATTATCGTAACAATAGGAAGCAAAACATGCTGAATGTTTGTTTGCTTACTGTTGTTATGATAATCAAACAATATCAACATCAGAAATCATTCGATCACCGGTTGATGATGAGGACCATTCGTGTCCTCGAAACGGCCGTCCCGGACTAATTATTATATTACTATATAATAAATTAAACTTGTGTGGTGCGGAGGGTGCCGATACTTATCTGTTGTTTACCATACTACGCCACAGTCCTTGCTATCATTATTGATCAGAAATCATTTGTGCAATATCCAAATGCAGGATTCGCGCTTAACTATAAATATCTGTTTTACTTTCACCGTTAGACATATGCAATATTAAGCGAAAACAGAGATATAAATTTTCCATACGATGGATACAGAAAAAGTATATAGTACTACCTAAAAAATTACGTTTCTAGTGTTTAAACTTGGTAAAATTTGGTATTCAATAATGAATAGCCTGTATATTTCAAAAGCATTCTAATTCAATCTCAAGATAGAGGTAGGTGTGCAATTTAATTTCGGATATATGTGCGCTAGAATATATTTGGATTTCGGACATTTAGAAAGAAGAAAATTTACGAATCTAAATTTAGGCGATTGAGGGCAAAATTATAAATGTGTCGAAATCTGTTAAAAGTAGACATAAAACCCATGTTGGTTAATTTCTATATGAAGAAACCAAATACGTAATAATATAACGCATTGTTCCAAAATAATAAAGTCGTTATCTAATTCGCTACTTATCGATAACGCTGTGTATGAGATATTTTTGAAAGTTACTATATAATCCGCAGGATGAAAATTTGAGCGCCTTACTGTTTTCACAGTAGGTGCAATTATACAATTCCGGAAAGTTAAGACTCTGTATATATTTGAATTCGTAAATAATGAAAATTAGCTGCAGGTTAGTACTCCTTTGAATTTTATTTTCTAAAAAAACATTTCAACGTTCTTCAATTACCAGGAATAGTCGAAAAATATCGACAACTTACAAATCTGATATTTTACGTAACAGATAAATATGAAGTTAGCACATTTCTCTTTAAATTAAGATGATATGAGTACAAGGGCGAACAAAATCTCTTGTAACTTTTGTTTAAGGAATATTCACTGATTATACTAGATAAAAGAAATACATACACAACATAATATGATTTTCTATTTAGGCGTACGACGAAGACCGTTGTTAACGGGGGAATAATGTAAAAGTTTCCACCATTGCTGTGTACAACACACTACAACTACATTTTTTTCTACTACTACTACTTGCTACTAATTGCTAGAAAAGCAGTAATTTAAAATACGTGAATCTCAAAGAAGCTACAGTAAATATTAAAATATAAGCCTTGTAAATTTCAAACAATTTTCATACGAATTGGCTAAAAAGTTGGGAGCAAATCGTTAATCACAAACCAGCCAATATGCTAAACGAAGAATTAGAGGTTACGTTTATGCAATGGGAAGAACCGTGGCCTTGCGATAGGTAACAAATACAGCACTAACTAAAGTCGATGGCGTAAAAACTTAGATTATGTTTGATTTCAGTAATCAAAGAGAAACAGACATGTTTTGATATATCTTGTATGGTAACCTACCTACGTCGTGACATGAATTATACTTCACTCTAAAAGTTATATTTTCTCAGAACTGAACCGCAATCTTTGCAATTTTATCGGCATATACACATAAAGATTTATTGAAAGCGATCACAATGCAAAATACCCGCGTTCGAATTGAGTTGTATCTGCAATGCTTCGATATATTAATTTAGCTGATTTACCCTAATTCGCATATTTTGAACTTCTTTTCAGCTTTTTTTCTTGTGCTAAATTACTCTTGGTTTTGAAAGCATCTTAGTACGCTTATAACATTTTTAGTCACTCTTTTTTTTTCACTTTATTGCAATTTTCAATAAAGCTTTTATTTTGCAATCGACTGTTTCAAGACGTGGGTTTTCGTTCGTTTTCTTTGCTTGTTATATCTTTTTAATTCTTTTCCTCCTATTGGAATAACTGAACGATGACATACTTAATGGAGGAATTATAATTGCTACTACTATGAGTGTTCTCTTTTTCTATCTTATACTATGTGTACAGTTAAATGCGCCGTACTTGTAAAACGAATACACATATTTTAAAATTCGGTGCGGGTAAATAAATATTGTAGAGTGGCGAGTTTTCTTCTATTAGTTACTCTGTAGAATTAGTCATCCTACGCTTTCGGGAAGTTAACCACACAAACTCGGCTGTGTGAATCAATATATTTATTTGTCCATATTCAAACAAATACGGATCAACTATAATTTAGTTGACTCAACTAAATGGGTCTTCAGTATGTTTAATGACATTTTTTTTTCATACTTCTAACCATTCACAACGACACTAAAGATCTTACACACTATTTTAACACTAATTTAACTTTAGCACCTTCTAAAGTCATAGGCGATGAGTGGAATAGGCAATTCAGAGAGAAGGCTTTCAGGAAAATAATTTTCTGGACCTTGGTATAAGTATTTTAATATTGATGATTATTTCCTTTGGGATATAGATCGTTTATTGAAGGAGGATAATGAAAAATGTTTTTGCGCTTCTTCTTTTTCATTTTTTTTCTGCGATGTTTCGTTGCATGTGATGTCAACTTTTTCAAGCAAATTTCTATAAACACATTTTATAATTAGATGGATACATAGTTTATTTAATTAAACATTTTTCTTTTTTTTATGTTTTCTTGCCTCTTCATCTTCTGTTTGCTTCTTACACATACCACTGTGGATTATAGTATTGAACATATAAAAACGACATGATGTGTGGAGCGTCCAAGACGAACAACAAACCAATTTGAGGGACATACTTCATTCGTAAGTAAAGCCACTTTCCGTGCGCTTCACAGGCGTCGGTGTGTGATCGTTCGGGTGTATGATTCGTAGTATATTCGCAAGCATATGAGCAAGATGCGTTTGGCGGCCGATTGGGGAATACAGGCGAGCGTAGCGAAGTACTGCATATACATCATACGTAATAAAATGTCGTCGATAAGTGGATCAAGGAAACGACCATTGTCAGATAAAGTGAATGAGTTTATTAAAGATTTCCGGGATTTAATATATGATGGCGCAAAAATAAAATGTTTAGTTTGCGATATATCTCTAATGTGTCGGTCAAAAACACATTGCCAAGACCACGCTTTAAGTACAAAGCACAATAACAACAAAACAGGTGCATATCGGGAACGGTTTATATATAATTTAAGCTTTGTTTGTCAATAACTAAAATTATTTTGTTAAAAATTATACTTGCCCCCTTTCTACATATTCTCTTTTATGAATCGACTTTAATATGCGCATGCATATAACTTTATATTTGAATTATGTATACTCATGGTCGGATTTTATTTCTTGTCCTAACCAAAAGAGTACATCAACGTTTGTGTATGTTTCGTAAATTGCAGAAGTTTTAGATCGTCCTCTATATGCTCTTGATATTGTTTCATAAATCTGACAGGTATAGTAGTTGTGATCTCTATCAAGTAAAAACGCAAAAACCAACCAAAAGTTTTGCTAAAATGTCTCCCTAGATTGTAAAAATATCTCACTGTGCAACGTCCAGTTAGCCTAATTATCTTTTACTCGCCCTTTTATAAGGCTGTTGTGTATTTTGTCCATGACACTTTGTAGATACTATCATATTTACGATGATCCTTTTCGTTGAAGGAAAATTCTACGGATGTACAGAAATTAAACGGCTAAACAGGAAAAAAATTCTTTTCCAATACCTTTATGTTGTAGTACTCAAGTCAGTTTCTCTGCTTATTGATAGTAATCTTGTGGATTCATTTCGTTGGACTTTTCATTACAATAGAAAGGTCAAATAGCTTAAGATACATCCGTTTTTTTATACAGCGTACAGTTTGCAGATGCAAACACTGCAGTCCATGCGACTGCCTGGTACTAAAAAAGGAAAACCTTACAAGATTTGAATATTAAAAAACTAAGGCTAATCTACGATTTAATTTATTTGATACACATACAAACATTTTGTAACAACATATGAAAATATTGCTAATATGCGAATAGGGGCAGTAATATAAAAATTGACATGGAAATAAAAATATATTCGTTAGTTAATTCCACCTTAACAAAAAATCACTGGTTCAGCATGTATTTATCACTATTTCTTAATAAACAGGAAACCATATTCTTCTTTTTCTCAACACCATTATTTAATTCTAATTTTGTCCGTATCCCAGTGAAATGCTCTTTCATAAATTCAGTGGACATCACTTAAATAACAACTTTCTTTAGGCGACGACCTGAGATGCATCCCATATTCAGCTGATGGATCCCTAAATTATTTCTGATACAATATGTACTATTTACATTTATATGGAAAAGAAGTAGTTGTTTTAGAAATCACTTTTCGTTTTATATTTAAAAATAAATCCATATCCCGTAAATGTACATCAGCACGATTCAATTTTCATTATTTTTAAAATTATTACCATCGCTTCGTGTATTACAGTGTTAGATTTTTTTCTGTGTAACACAATTGAAAACAATGGATTTTGCAATATGCAACATGCCATTAATGCTATTTTTTTTTTTTACTAATTTGAATCAAAGCTTCATATAAGGCGCAAGAAATACTAATTATACCAATGAGTACGATAAAAAAATTTTAAGCCACATTCATACTTTGCGAGGCGTGCCTCGCGAACAATTTGTCATGATCTTTCTCGAATAAATAGTGAGGTATGTGCGTGGCAGAGCGAGCCAGCTAAGCGCAAAGCAAGATAAACCCGATAAAATAATTTGATTGTAAATTTTTAGTTCCAAGTTAACAACGGTATGAAGATTATTTTCATTAGGAATTCCTTCCATCATTACGTGCATCTGATGCTTTAATATAATCCACTTTTCGAATCAGCGCTATTCTCTGTTACACTGTAAGCATGTATCGTTTCAATTTACAGGTATCATGCATAAAGTAGTGGCATATGTGCTTGGTTGTTTGTTAACGCATGGTGATAAATTAATTTTATTATAAGGAAAAATATGCCTTTTGAAATTATGCCTACGCCAAAACTCAAGCAATATCTCTAAGCACGGCTGGCTACAATGCTAGCCAAACCCTGCTGCCCAATATATCCGATCAAGGTCGGTGTGACTTTAGGACCTGCTCGCGATCTGTATATCTGTATCTGTCTTCTATTATTCACAATTCTGTTCATATTGTATTGTCAAAGAGACAATTTACTTTTTAATCTGAACATTTATTGTGTCGTACTAGAATATAAAATGTAAATTTGAAAGAAATACAACGATCGGAGAAAGAGGTAACGTATACATACACAGAATATTTAAATTTGAATTTTTCAGGAATCCTAAATATTGTTTCATAATTTTCTTCCCCAACGCACTTTACGTATTCCTAATGTCCGGTTTTCAATCCAAAAATTCGCTGATCCCCATCTCTTTTGTTGATGCATTCCAGCAAATTCTCAATCACATTGTTCACTGTTCCGGTATCGATAATTTTAAGTCACGTTCTATAAAATAACTTTAAGGTTAAAATATGATATTTAGTCAAACTTTCTTTAGAGAAACGATAACAGCTGTTCGCTATAGAGCAATGTCAGTATACGTCTGTTTTTCATCACTATACGGTAAATGAAAAATTAAAATTTATTTATTTACTACAGTTACTTACTATGGTGTCATTCGACTGCATGGATGTGAAATAAGCTCGTATTTCCTTCTTTAAAATAGATTCTTTCTTTCACTGCTCATCTATTAGCAACAAAGCACATTAAAAAGTCTAGAAACAGAATTTTTAATACTGGGTTCCCTAATATTCTAACTAATTTACCTCATTGTGATCCTAAGCAAAGTAATATCTAATTGCTGGGCATGTTGCTTGTATATAGACGTTTCTCTTGGTTTATATGATCGGCCCTTAGTTGCATGATTCTTGCCTCTAATCGTTGATTAGATTGAGCCAAGTTGTGTTTGTATTTCTTATTATTAATTCGCCATCGACAAACTCAAGGCAACAACAAAAAAATGGTATTTTGTAATAAATTACACTATGTACCTGTTACGTTGCCATGTCGCCATAAAATTATTCTCAACGTTAAACACCACCAAGACACAGTAATGATTTATAGCGGTATAGACAATCTTCTATATGTATCATTTCGCCCATAGACGATGTTAATTCATCTTTTTGCGTCTTCAAACCACTTGTAAAATTGTTCTAACCTACTTTTTTAAGATCAGTTGTTATCATCTGTAAACGAATCCTATTATATTCTCCAGCAAAACCGTCTAACATTTATTCTATGTAGTCATCGTTATAAATAATTGCATAATCAATCCTTGATGTATTGTTCCTTTGATTCTTTGAAAATGATGATTCAGTGTCTAAAATACATCGCATTGTCCCTAGAAATGCGGTTTTTCTATGTTTTTTTATGGTAAAAATCACATTAAAATCGATCAATCTGGGTACGCTAGAACAGCTCTTTTATTACGCTGGCTCTAACTTACCGCTTTGAAAGCGGAAACTCACCATTTGTAGTTATATCACTCGATAATCTCACCTCCGGTTACGCATTTTCATTAGAAGTTTCGCCTGAAAGCGTAAAACTGATTAATTTTTCGTCGAACCAAATGCCGCTGTCAACCTACCTCTTTCTCGTATCATATTTTCATCGTATATTTATTTTTACTTTTTCGCATTATATCTTCCAAATAATTATTTTTATGGGTTTTTTTGCAAATAAAAAATCGTTGAAAAAGTTTTCGATTTGTTGCATAAAATGATAATAAAAATAATTTAGGAGTAATTAAAAGATGAAAAAAAAAGCTCGTCCGTTGAAACGCACACGCTTATGACATATACCGTTGATCGCATTGCTTTTTTCCCACCGGGGGCAGAGGACTTTACGCGGACCCGTACTCGCGCTTATATCACATCCCACGGAACGAAATCGAAAAATTACTTTGGGCTAGGGCAAGCTTTGAAAAAGTCGTTCGCCGTACGAACTATTCCCGCGTCTCTTCCGAGAGGTCTAGATTGCCTATAACGGCCCTTATTTTTGCCGATATTGCTTGCGTTCGCCGGTCTCGCGTCTCTCTCGCGACCGTTACCGACCGCCTCGCTAATCGAGGATGCGGCTAGAGGCGTGTATTGTTGATCTGGATTTATTAATAGACTAGATGAAAACCCAAACCATAAAGGTTTGGCAAAAAACAGTTAGAGAAACCAGACGCAGTTTACCCAACCCAACAGATTTTCATTTAAATCCTAACACTGCGAAAGCGCCATCTAATTCTCAAATGGTCGAATGTGGTGGGTTTAATAATGTTACTATGCCCAGTATTAATCAATTCAACCTTTTAAAAATATTACCCAATGCGTTATTCCAAACTTCATTTATCCATCTTTTTTGATTAGCCGAAATCGTACTCTTTAAAAAATTCTCATTGCCAGCAAGATTTAATGCTTCTACAGTGTGATTATCTAATACTATTTAGCTGGTAACCTAAGCTATCTCCTGTCATCAAACACTGCACCTACAATTCCTTAAGGGACCGATGAATTTCCTGTGATAGTAACAGTTTCTCGTAATCAAAATATATATGCTCCGATCTGCAATCTCCGAGGTGCTTCAAATATAAATCCAAATCGCTTCAATGTCTTAATTATAGGTTATGGTACTCCCATAAACCAATTACTGCAGGATACTTTTCTTTTCAAACGACCACTTTAGCGAGTAAAATATAGTTTCGTACTGGATTCTACCCGAAATAATGAAAATATCGTTAAAATGCTTACATATTTTTTACATAAGGTCGTGCACCTTGTCTACGACACCATGTTGACACTATCATGTTTACAATGATCTTTCCTGTTGAGGGAAAATTCTACGGATATCTTTTCCAATACCTTTATGTTGTACTGGTACTCAAGTCAGTTTCCCTGTCGTTGTATCCACCGCTTCTCCACTGCTTATTGATAGTAATCTTGCGGATTGATTTCGTCGGACTCTGCATTATAATATAAAGGTCAGACCAGAAAAATTCATTTCTCTCAGCACATTTGTTAATAAAAAAGATACATTTTTTCCTAAAATATATTTTTACCATGCATCGTTATGGATCGATGGTGAATGAAAAATTATAATTACTTACAATTTTTCGGGATATTTGAAAAGTAGGATAAACATCTATTCTTCTTGCATCTTTCCATTTTAAATAGGCAAGGTTTAATTGTAGTCGTATATTATATACCAGTTGCAGTCAAGAAATCCTTATCCTTCTAAAAGTTGACACATTTGTTTAATTGTTTACAGTTACCGAAAACGTAGCTATTAAGCTAATTTAATATTGAAATAAGTCTAAAATTCAATCGACAATTGAATTTTTCGCTAATCGGTTAAAAATTGCTTCTTAACTTAGATAAATATTATACCTTATTTGCTTTGCTCCAGTCACACCGCATACAGTTTCATTCAATCGGACGGAAGTGAAACAGTGCTTGTATTTCTTTCTTTTGAGGTTGATCGACAAAACACCTAAAGGTACAAGGTCGGCCAAATTCGATATTTTTAATAGGGAACTTATATTTCTAATGGAATTAGACAAAAACTGATCTAAGCTTCTGGAGCTCGATTTTAAAAAGATATCGATTGGTGAAATCCCTAATTTTATATCTTCCTCAATATAAGAGATGCAGAGCGTTTTCTTAAAATGTGCAATTTTTAAAAACCCATGTAACTTTTTTATTTGTGAAAATGCTTGATTTATATAAAAACTATATTAGAGCACTTTTTGACGCAGAATCCTATGCTCTATTTTTTTCTTTTTTTAAACTCCTATTTTTTGGGAAATTATCAAGACTTGTGTTTTTTTTATATGGAACACCCCATATATTTTTACACTATTGAAAAGCATATAAAATTTCCTTTAGAATGATACAACACACTTGATATTTTATTTAAACAATTTTTAAATTATTTGTTTTTCTTCATTTCACATTATTTTAAGATGTGGTAAATAAGTAAATAAAAGATTTCAACAAGGCAGAAAAAAAATTGTTTTAATATTAAATGTTACAAATAACAATTCAAAGAAACTAAACTAAACTTTTATAGTTTTCATACATTTTTGAATTCTTAGATAGTGAAAACACCAGTAATATTAATGAAAATTGACATTTCAGAACATTTAGACAATATAAAATAAATACGTGTTTTGCTTAGTTACCATCCACAGCCATCTTAAAATAATGTGAAATGAAGAAAAACAAATAATTTAAAAATTGTTTAAATAAAATATCAAGTGTGTTATATTATTCTAAAAGTAATTTTATATGCTTTTCAATAGTGTAAAAATATATAAAAGAACACAAGTCTTGATAATCTCAAAAAATAAGAGTTTAAAAAAGGAAAAAATTAGAGCATAGGATTCTGCGTCAAAAAGCTCCCTAATATAGTTTTTATATAAATCAAGCATTTTCACAAATAAAGTTACAAGGGTTTTTAAAAATTGCACATTTTAAAAAAACGCTCTCTATCTCTTATGTTAAGGGAGATATAAGAATAGGGATTTCACCAATCGATTTCTCTTTAAAATCGAGCCCAGAAGCTTAGGTCAGTTTTTGTCTAATTCCTTTAGAAATATAAATTTCCTATTAAAAGTATCGAATTTGGCCCACCTTGTACACACAAAAACGATACAAAATATGGTATTTTGTAATGGAATACATAATATACCTCTGATGTTTATCGTACTGCTCAACATTACTCTCGACGATTATTCATCAAATGGATTTTTTCTCCAGCGAAGGCTAAATCCTTCTTCGAAACATAGCATCCTGTATGTTGCCTAAGATGGTTTATCTCGATTGAGGCTCAACCCCGAAAGACAATATAAAGCTGGTAGCTTATTAAACGGACATACATTATACAATATTACTTGAGAATAGAGGAAACAGTAACAAAATTAGAAACCTCGTCGGTGTCGTTAGAAGTATCAGTACAAATCATGAAAGATGTTCACGCACAACTATGTGCTGTAGGGGACGCGAAAAATGAAAGTGTTTTAATTATGTTTGAAATTGTTTTAAACAAGGTTTCAGATATTGACACCCTAATGCATATTTGTGAAGGTACGTCTACAGATGCGTTTAGTTGTTTCAAAGATTATTTAGTTATGCAAATATAACATCACTAGGTGTAGAACGCTCGTTTTCTGAATATAAGCATGTTTTTTCTCACGACAGAAATGACTGTAAAGACGCACTGATATTGAAAATATTCAACCGAATTTCTCCAGTATGTCAATTCATGGAAGAGGCTTAAAAATCTTTTTTTTTGTGACGAAATATTCATAAAAGGAGGTAGAATGTCTAATTTGATACATGTGTCCACATGGAATGCAAAAATGTGTGAACGTACATGAAGCTTACAGTTGGGGTATGTATGGAAGTAGCGCAAAAACTTTTTCATTTCCCTCTTTTAACATGCAACCTATATCTCAAAAAAAAATAGCCGTTAATATTCAAATAGTTTTTTTGAGATAACCATAAAGATAATCCTTAAAATTTCAATATTTATTCGAAATGATCCCAATTTCCCTGCATAGAAGCTTTAGTGCTATTCTGTGTGAATTTTCTGAATATTTACTAATATTTCGGGAGAATGTTCGAATTACATATTGCTTCAAAAAAATTCATTTAGAAAGTTCTTTCATTAACATTTCTGTTTTGCCAAATTTCCTAATTTTTTTGAACAAATTTCTGTAATTTCATTTTTGTTTGTTTTTTTTGTTTATAATGTTCATTTACCATTTCTAATGGTAGAGATGTCGTCATGGATCTTACTTTTTTTCCATCAATATCAATTTTATTGTACATTAATTTATAGTTTACTGCGTTTTCGTTTATGGTAATTCTAAATCTGCCAAGTTTAGTCTTTATTAGCAAACCCCATATTCCGCAGAGATGGATTCTTGTTTTACCATCTATTTTTATTTCTGTATTCTCTCTACGTTCTATTCTGTTATATTATTTCTTCCTTCGTTAGTTTAGTTTGTAAATTTACTCAGCTACTTCTTTATTATTGGTACCACGTTCTTCTTGATATACACCTTCCCTAACGGCATATTTATTTTTCACATATTTAACAATTCTGTAATTTTGTTTTTCCTATAACTTGTACCAATAATTTTAGCTAATTAGTGGCCTAACATTTTATATTAAAACTGATTGTACAATGCAAATTTCTCTAAAGCCATATCCAACAAATTTTACAATAGACCTGTTTCAAGCTTACTACCCGAATCACAATCTCCCTCTGGCAAGATTTTTTTTAATAGCTCACAGTTTTCACCTGATTCATTGACGTGTTGACTTTGTAGTGATACAACTTTTTCAGGATAGAATTTGTTACACCAACTTACATTCATTCCACTAGATCAAGGATTTTCTTACATCGACCCTTTATACTTTTCTGTATAAAATGTAGCATACAACATAAAGATAATACAAATAATTGCACACAAAAAACTTAAGGATTGCAACTATGAATTGAAATTGAAAAAAGGTGATTTATTTGATCCACGTTTCATTATTGTTTGTAATTAATGTTAATTTTACAAATATATACAACTTTTCAGAAACAAAATCAACAAACTGTAATTGCACAAAAGTTCGATTTAAATTAATGCGCTCGCTGGGTTTGATAATTTGACATTGATATATTTTGAAATAAGGTTTGAAATAGGTTTCCACGGCCAGAGTCAGTAAAAATTGAAGGTCTACCGGGTTCGCACCGTGTCATGTCGTTCTTTAAATTAAAACTCGACGTTTCATCCACAATTATATGTGAACCATGCCAGAGGCGAAAATCAACTGCAGTTGCACGCTAAGTTACCGTGATCAACTGCTTCCCATTCCGTTAGTATCGTCTCTGGCGTGGTTTACATGTTGAGTTACCGTGCTAACTGTTGCGTACCACTTTTCCCTCTTTTCCTACAATCGACCACTTCGTTGTCACTGACATCCTTTAAAATTTCGTCGGTCTCCAAGGAGTCGCTACCGACCCCGATGGGAAACTGCTTCAGATACTATTCTATACTTCCCTCTCCAAAGTTTATATAAGTAAATCGGTTTGGTTACGGTTGTGGAAATGTTTTGAATAAAAACCCTAAATATTAATCTTTACCTTGCTGCTTAAATCAACAAGCTTCACGAAAAACCAATGGATCTCAAACGATTTCAAATGAAGCAACGCTCTGTCAAAATTCCTTCACTAACTTCCTTGCTAACCCCTATGAAAAATTGATTCACACTATTTGGCAACTAACATACACAATTTTAGAAAAGAGTGTTGTAGAATACTATCGAGAGATTAATGCTTGAATTTGTATTCGGAAAATTCCTATGCGATAAATTATAATTATTATAAATAAATTATTTTGCTTTGTTCTGCGTAGCCATAAGGAAAAATAAAGGAATACAAATATAAGTAATTGTTTTTGAAATGTATACTCAATACTTTTGTGGTAAGTTTTACAATTGTTGATATTTTTGATTGATTAATTGTTGAAAATTACCGAGTGTGTTCTAATTACTATTTTGTTTGTATTTAGGCCGACAGTGGTGGACCATTAATGGTGCAAAATGAAGATCGTTTCGTGGTTGTAGGTGTTGTTTCGACAGGAATTGGGTGCGCTAGGGCACGTTTACCTGGACTTTATACTAGAATATCAGAATATATACATTGGATTAAATCAACAATACGTTCGTAGTTATCTACACTTCGTAAAACAATAGCTATCTGACTCAATTATCTAGTCATAGTTCTAGAATGTAATTTAAGAAAGTATCAATTGCGGATAAAACATCTGTGTAATAAATAAATAACCTAAAGCGATGCCTTTTGTGGAAACAACCATTTTACACAATGTTAAATTAAGTGCATCTTACAACTTATGAAATGTTTTCTTTTAAGCATTAATTAAGGTGCAAATAAATATACTACTATGCATGTTAATACAGGTTATCCTGCTGCGTACGAGACAGGGATTCAAAAATGTGCGCGAATTATATCGTTACGACCGGTAACAAAACGTTTAAAAAGGGGTGTTTCGTCCGTTTTATATAGGTTCGTAAATAGTCCGATGTGTTGAGTTTAAGAGGTTTATTACTCCCTGATAATTGTTTCAATGTATTGACTTTCTGCGGACAATTTTGTCCTTCCTTGTTAGATGAAGGATCCATACTTTGGTTCATTGGAAGCGCAAGCAGATGATTTAATCTTCAGCGGTGCTTTCTTGCTGCTTTATAATTATATATACAATTTCATTCATTTCATCACATTCCAATATTACTGTCTCAATGGACGAATTTCCGTTTGTACCAGTTGATCGTTATCATCTATTAATGTTTCACTTCCTTCATCTACTTCTAAATCTTCTTGTTTTCCTTCAAATGCCAATACCACATACAATTTTCGAAAAGCTAACCTTACGCAACTTCTACGCGAGCTTGCATCTGTGAATTGGACTTTTTTAAGTGATGTGCATAATGTTGATCTCGCTGTTCAATTGTTTTATAATACACTCTATACTGTATTTGATTCTTGTGTCCCAAAATACGCTTCAAAAAATTTTCAATCCCGTTATCCTTGGTTCACTAGTAGTACTATTTCTAATCTGAAACTAAAGGAGTATTATAGACGTCGATGGAGATTTACTAAAAATGTATACTATCTGAATCATTTTAAGCGACTCCGAAAAATTCGTAAGGATGAAATTTGGCTTACACACAATATCTTAATCATGTAGAAACAACGGTCGTTAATGATCCTAAGACAATTTTCAAATTTCTTCAAATAAAGCAAGGTTCATCTAGACTCCCAAAAACACTAGTGTACAGTGATTCGGACTTGGAATCTTCCCAGGACATTGTCAACGCATTCGCTCATAAATTCAGTTCCTCTTACCTTCCTTGTGATAAAGTTGATCATGAGGACACACATACCAATTATGTTCCTCTTACATTATCTGCTGTTTCTGTAACAGATCTCATTAACATCATGTCTTCATTTCCTCATAATTACAATGCCGGTGATCATTTAATTCCCAATTGCGTTGTACGTAGTACCTGCCACATTCTTGCCGAACCATTGTCAATTATAATTTACTGCTCCATTCGGACCTGCACCTTCCCCTCATTTTGGAAGCGGGCCAGAGTAATTCCAGTTTCTAAGAAGGGAGAGAAAAACCTAGTGGATAATTATAGACCAATCTCAATTTTGTCTAATTTAGCCAAGGTCTACGAAACTGTCTTATTCTCCACCATATATTATCACACAAAACCTTATATTTTACCACACCAACATGGTTTCGTACGAGGAAGATCAACAGTTACCAATCTTGTATCGATTACCCAATTTATTAGTTAGCATCTTGACGCGCAAGGACAAGTTGACGTGATATACACAGACCTCAGTAAAGCATTCGACACATTAGATCATAATGTTCTACTTCAGAAATGTTCTGCTTTTGGCTTCAGTCTATCACTTATTCGACTTCTAAAGTTCTATTTGACCAACAGAAGCAATTATGTTTTTTTATAATGGATTCAAATCTTTCGAATTTAGTCCATCTTTAGGTATACCACAGGGTTCGAATTTGGAATCATTATTATTCAATCTCTACGTCAATGATTTACTTGCTTCTGTATCCTGCCCTGTTCTAGCCTATGCAGATGATTTAAAAATACTTATGCCTATTAAGAACTGGAATGATGTTATTGAGCTACAGCGTAACTTTAATACGATCACCGCCTCTTCAAAGCTGCTGGTCAATGTGAACAAGTGCTGCTACATGTCATTCACAAGGAAATTTAACTCAATTCCTTCCACTTACTCCATTAACAGCCAAGCACTTCTGAGAGTTAATGAATTTTGCGATCTTGGAGTTATTTTTGGTAGTCGTTTGAGCTTTGGGACGCATATCAATCACGTTTGTATTTCCGCATCGAAAGTTTTAGGCTTCGTAATGCGCACCTGCAGATACTTTGAGAATATATCTTTTTTCAAAACTTTATTTTATACTTTTGTTGTAAGCAAACTGGAATATGCTTCACCTGTTTGGTCACCGCACTACTTCTATCTACAACTCCAAATTGAGAAGATTCAACGGAGATTTCTCAAATTCTTATCCTTCAAGATTGATGGAATTTATTCAGTGCGGAACATACATTATGGTGCTCTTCTTGACATGGAATGCACACCGCGGCTTCTCGTCGGGAGCGACAAAGTGCACGTTTTGCCTGGAAAGTTGGTGCGTAGCGTCCTTGATTGTCCCGACTTGCTTTTTTCCTTGAATTTTCTAGTTCCTCGCGCATCTTCACGTTCTTCTCCTACTTTCTCCCTTCCCATACCTCGAACAAATCTGTTATCCTTTTCTCCCATTACTTCAATGTGCCGCATAACCGACGCACTCTATAATGATGTATTTTTTAGTAAAATTAATAAGTTTTGAGTTTTTTTCCTTTTACTGATTTTATTTTGTCTTCAATTACTATTCTTAGCATTGTACGTATTTTTTGTATAATGTTATCCTGTAACTGGAAGCCGTTGAACAATAAACTATTACTATTATTATTATTATTATTATTATTAATCACACGTGACAATACTAATTATTAATAACACGATAACATAAACACAAACAGTATTTGAACTTTATTTAAATTGTACCTTAGTTAATTTATTACCCTTTTTGAGTTATTCGTTAAGTGTGCAGTAACACTTACCATATTTATTTGGAATGTTTCTTACAAATTTTATTTTGAATGCTAAATTATCTCCACAATTATTAATATTTTTATTAACCAAATAGCGATTTCTTAGATCCTTTACAAAGATTATACCTTATTAGTATTACTATTCTAATCACATTGGATAAAATAATAATTTTATTGTCCGATTTAATAGTAATAATAGTACATGTATTTATTAACTATTATTATTTTTATTTATGATTAAATGGTAAGGATTCAAAAAAGTCTACTTTTCAGTCCGACCGTATCATGCTACATACTGTATTGATGACCGGCCAAAAATGTATTGATTGCTGTAGGAAATATACTTAGTATTATGGTGCAAGTGTATCTTTGCTTTTATTTTAGTTTATTCTCAGGGTTTTCTGGCTTTCCTCGAATATAACAATTCTCGTTAAGGTGTAAAAAAGACAACTTGGTAACAAAATCAGGTTTACTCAATACTTATTGAGAATTCTTGAGCTACTAAGTTCGTGAAACAGCGAACATGGACAGACTGTTTTTAGACTTTTTTTTTGCAAGTTTAAATTATTCAACGAACTATGCTTTGGGTTTATTAACGGTAAGTAGCTGGGTTATCAAATTTAAAAATTTGAAATTGAAGGGTTACCGTATTCTAATCGGTTCAAATCGAAAAGAATCAAAAATTCCATTAAAACAATTTTTGTCGAGTTACTTTCTGAAGCGACCCTCGTATACTATAGTGTCATCTATTTTAATTTTTGACATGACAGCTGACACATAGAATTCGAGTCAGCTGATGTGTTCAAGTGAAAATGATAGATATTTTGGTATAAATATATTGATGATTTGCATATTGTAGGAAGTAGAGGTATTCAATACTGTCCATCCAAGAATTGAGGGCGCAACATGCCATTAAACCAACACACAGTGTGAACCAACTACAAACACTTAACATACTCGGATCTACAATGTGAAACTATATTTTTTAATATAAGCTTTGTTTGTCAGTAATTAAAATTATTTTGTTTAAAATTATACTTCAGTATATTTCCTCTTATCAATCGGTTTTAAGGATTACCTCGCTAGCGGATCATTCCGCGTATAGGCGCATGCATATAACTTTATATTTGAATTATGTATACTCATGTGTAGAGTGGGCAAATTCGGGTGCGCACCATCGGCATTGCTAACGAATAGACTCTTGCATGCAAAGGGAGTCAGTATGCAGAGATATATTATTGCGACCAGTGCCGTTTCGGTGCTAGATACAAAAAAGTTTTTAAGATAGTTTTTGTAGATTATGAACCGATCTCGATGAATTATCTCTATGTTACTGAATGAACACGGAAAATTGCAATCTCTAGTCATATGTACACACTCATTTTTTGCGTCTTCTAGCGAACAAAGCTTTCACAATTTGCGGTGATTCTTCTAACGACAGTGAAGAATTTTGTAATTTTTCCATTGCTTGCACTACTCCGATGTAATTGCTGTGAATACTTTGTAAATCACTTTTAACCTGATTATCTTCAAATTTTTTCTGACTTGTTTTGATAGCTGTACATTCTTTCGGATCGAATAATAGAACCACCTTCCTTACACTCTTAAAATAGTTATGATAGTAAAATGCCGCTTGTAACCATGTTCCTCAGCGTATAAGGATCGGTTGTGGTGGTTCAGGCGTATGAGAATACAGTCTGTGAAATTCGCGAATATGTTTTGGGGATTTCAGAAACCCTGCTTTTGTACTCGCAATTAGCACATCCACCTGTGGATAACATCTACGAATTGTCTCTGCCACAAGATGTAGAGCATGAATTTTACATGTAATGTCTAAAAAGTTTCCACCCTGTTCTTTAATAGACCGGCCTACAGAAAGCATGGTTGCGGCACTATCTGTCATACACATTAAGACTTGATCTCTGGATATTTCAAATTTTTCCAATGTGCTTAACACTACTTTTGAAATTACTTGGCAGTACATTCTTATATTCGTCTAGAAGCTAATAAAATTGAAGATGTCGATTGATGTGGTTCCATTTTGCGCACTATAACATTAAATACAAATCTTTTTTGAAATCAGTTGTTTCATCCACACACAAGCACACTTTTTCATTTTTCAGCTCAGCCTTAATTTTATTTTCTAAATGTACACGCAGGTAAATAATTTCGTAACGTGGTCCTGCTCGGTAATGTAATATTGGCATATTTGTTCCAAAATGAAATAATTGAATCGTTGTTTAACAAAGTAAACGCCAGATTACACTGAATGATCATTGTACATAAATCGAATAAGAATTGTTCGAATTTTGCGGTGACACCGGTTTTGATATTATTATGGTTTGCATTTTGCACATGCCGTTTACTGTGTTTGTGACCAACACGTTAGATATATATCGCACACCAAACATTTAATTTTTACGCCGTCGTAACTCAAATCCGGATAATCCTTAATGAACCTATTCACTGTCTTTAATGATAGCTGTTTTCGAAATCTACCTACCTTCGACATTATTAAAAACAGAACATAGAGTACTTCATTGCTATTGTTACGTACGCTTCAGGCGGCAGCGAACTAGATACTGACTAGTGTTTCGCATGGGAGAGTCCATTCGTTAGCTGCGCCGTTGGTGCGCATGCGAATTTGCCTACTCTACTCATGTGTTAGATTATTTCAAACAAAAATAAATAACTAGCGCTTTTGTAATCATAAGGTTGGTAGTAATGGGAGAGTGTGTGGATTTGGCGGGATTGTGAGCAGAATAAACGTCGTCACTAATTAAAAGAGAGTTTTTATTAAAGATGGGAAAGTAATACGACAAATTTCAGAAGTGGGATTTCGTATATAGCGGGATACGAAGTCGTAGAGTAGCATACAGTGGAAATAGCGGAAATTGTAATAAGAGAACAGGATGGAATTGGACGTTACCTACGCGTGCAACCGCAAGTACAGAATAATAAATAGTAACATAACTGAGAAGCAATTTAACGAATTCCAGCAGTCAAGGTAAGTGGAAACAGAGCAAGTGAGATGAGTGTACCATTGCAAAGTACCGAGGTTACATATGGAAATACAGCCCAAGTATGGACTCCAAATATGAGGGATGTTATAGCTACGATGCAAATGTTGTTACAACAAAATGCTAATATGTTGCAGATGATTCAACAAGGGAATGTTCCTGGTGATCCGAAAACCTTTAATGTAATACCCGACTTGTCAAAAAGCATTGAGGTGTTCACGTGGGAAAAGGGACCCTATGAGGCAGGTTCGTGGTTGGATAACATACAGGACACGGCAAATTTACATTCTTGGCCAGATGCATTTATTCTTCAGACAGCTCGTATGAATTTAGTAGAAGCTGCGGTAAATGCATTGGTATGATGGACGAAGTGTGGAAATAAAATGTTGAGTAGATTTTAAGAATGCTTTTGAGAAAACTTTTTATTACCAAAGCAGCATAACTGATTGCTGAAAAAAACGCAGACAAGAGTGCAGAATTATAAAGAAAATGTGAGTATTTATTTTCATGATAAGGTAGATTATGTAAAATGTTACGCTTGAGTTTTGATGAAATTGTTATTATTTTATGGTCACGAGAACTTAGTAATTTAATTATGACAAGAAAACGGAGATGTTGATGATCTGTTTAGAGATATTATTCAGTATGAGAGAGTTGTTAGTGCGGGACAGGAGAGAATGGATGGTCACAATAAGGATAAGAAAAGAAGGAATGACCAGTAAAATCAATAGTAGGCAAATTAAGAGAGAAAAACGAGAAGGTAAATGTTTTAATTTGGTCACGAGAACCAAAAAAGAATTCCTATGATACAATTGCTCCGAAAAAGGACATTTAGCCAGAGATTGTAAGAAGCCAAAACAGGGTACTGTGAATATTATAAACAGCGACAGTTTAGACTGTACAATCAGAGCTTCCGCCGCCACAAAAAATTTTGATGTTGAAAAGTTACCTGCTGAGTTAAAGGGGTGTGGTGTAATAGTATAGTGACATCTCCAGGTATTGTACGTGCAATGATAAAGGTAGACAATGTGAGAGGAGATAATATAATGGTTAGAATCGGTTAGAATAGATCGGGACAAAAGTTGAGAGGGGTTGTGTAGAACACGAAACAACTGAAGGTGAAAAGACAAATGATAGGATAGAGAAAGAAAATATCAATATAGGAAATGTTAGTGAAGGCCAGGTAAATGAAGTTGTAAAAATATTGAACGAATACCGAGACCGCATAGGCAAGGGTATACGAGATTTAGGAAAAACTAATTTAGTCTAAATGGACATTGTAGAGAAACCGGGGAGCACACCAGTAAGTAGTAAACCTTGTCCGGCAACGGCCGGGAGAGACGAAAGATTAAGGAAAGTGTACAGAAATGGAGAGAAGCGGGTCTTATTGCCGAAACAAGCTCACCTTACGCACGCCCAGTTCTGCTGGTAAAGAAAAAGACAGTAGAGACAAGACTCGTAGTAGATTACACAGATTGAACGCGCAAACACAACGGATCAGTTACCCATTATCGAACTTAGGTGAACACTTGGAACTGATATCTGGGAGTAAATTCTTTATTGTGATGCATTTAGCACATAGATACTTACAAATGCCGCTAAAACCAGAAGCCAGAGCAAAGACCGCATTTATTACGCCTGACGAAACTGGGGAGTTCACACGTGCTATATTCGGACTAATGAATGCGCTTTTCTACTTTTCAAAGTTGATGCAAGCAGCTGTAGGACCTTTACGAGACCGAGCTGTAATGTTCTACTTGGATGACATCCTGATGTCTGGAAAAGATTGGAGCCATCTCATGAGTCGATAAATGATGGATGCGTTACGAAGAGTAAGACTGAGAATCAAAATGTGAGTTTGCAAAGCGTGAAGCTGAATATCTTGGGTTTCGCATAAGCTCAGACGAGATACAACTAGGCACGGTGAAACAAAGGGCTATTGCCGACTTCCCGACAGCCTGTAATATTCATGATGTCAGAAGATACTTAATGGCAGGATTCTTTAGAAGAATCATTACCAATTCTGTTACGAAAGCCGAACCGTTGACCGCTAACACAAAAACAAGCGACTTATAGATGGGAAAAGGAACAAGAATTAGTATTTTAAATATTGAAAGCGACGCTAATAAATGAACCTGTTTTGAAAATTTATGATTCAAAGGCATGGACAACCGAATTGCATACAGATGCGAGCTCTGTGGAGTTGGCAGCGATGTTGTTACAAGAAGATAGTGGGGGACAACTACATCCGGTGTATGCAATTAGCAAGAGGACATGGAAGGCAGAATCATCGTATCATTCAAGCAAGCTGGAATTGTTAGCAATTGTGTGGGCAGTCGAACGCTTTAGAATTTTTCTGGTGGGACTCGAGTTTACAATAGTTACGGACTGTCAAGCGCTTATTTATCTATAATTTTAAAGCCATGTGTTCTATAAAATAAATTAAAGGTCAAAATATAATAATGATCTTTGGTCAAGCTTTATTTGAAGAAACGATAACTGCTCGCTATAGAGCAATGTTAGAACAATTCATTGGACGGTTAGATGTTGAAAAACGTCGGTACGGTTACTTTAAAAAAAAAACTCGTACAGCTCACGCAGTATACGTTTTTTTTTTACTATACATAAAATAAAAAATTTAAATGCTCAATGAGACTTATTTTTTAATGCCAAAAGTTTACAGTTTTATTAAACTTAACAATAATATTTTTTAATGATATTTTGAAATATGTAGTTAAAACGCTATTATGTTTTTTATGAACCACTCTGTATGTACACATATATATTTACATTTTTGTTTATTTCCTAGGATATTTTTTCTAATAGATTAGTTAATAAAAAATGCGCAAAATTTAATAGAAAACTGGCCAGGGACACTGTATGCATTTTGACTTTGTAGATATCTGCAGTAATTACGACTACATATAAACGAACGCATGTACAATATTTTTACGGTTGACAGAACAGAACGTCCATTATCGTTCAATTGCTTATTTTTAAGTAAATATATTTAATTGTATTCTTTTTTAAATTGTAAACAGTATGTATTGACTTCAGCTAATTGATGCCTAAATGCTCAGAAATTATTGTACATGTTTCCCATATTTTCTAGAAAGGCTATTTTTATCTACCTTATTTATTTACTACAGTTACTTACTATGGTGTCATTCGATTGCATGGATGTGAAATAAGCATGTATTTCCTTCTTTAAAATAGATTCTTTCTTTCGCTGCTCATCCATTATCGACAAATACATTAAAAAATCTAGAAAGATAATTTTTAGTACTGGGTTTCCTAATATTCTAACTAATTGACCTCGGTCATTGTGATAATATGTAAAGTAATGCGCTGTGCATGTTGCTTGTACATGGACATGTTTCCCTTGGTTTATATGATCGGTCCTTGGTTGCTTGTTCCTTGCCTCTAATCGATAACTTACTACTACAGATTTTTTGGATCTGATGGAAGCCAAGTTGGGTTTGTATTTCTTATTATTAATTCACCATCGACAAACTTAAGGCAACAAAAAAAATTACAAAAAGGACATTAAGAATGGTATTTTGTAATAACTTACACTATGTACCTGTTACATTGCCATGCCACTGCAAAATTATTCTCAACATTAAACACCACCAAGACACGCTAATAATATATAGTAGTATAGGCAACCTTTTTTTAAGGTATTGGAATCATTGTCCATTTTACCACCTTACATACAAATTCAGTAACTAGAAACAACCCATAACAAAAATTTCAACGAACAAATTCTACAAATGGAAAAAGGAAAGGACAAGTTTTGAAAACATATTTCACGTCTTGGCGCCTGTCAGGACGACTTTCTATTCCTACATGACTCTTAACCCAATAAAATTAAATACTGGCTTGGTTGTTTTGTGATTGATGTACCCACTCTTGGATGTTCAGGATTATCATATTTGTATCTCTGGGATGTTTTCTTTTTTGAAGACATTCTAAAACGCTTCTCGAGTCTGTCGTAATCGTAGAATCTTTATAGCCTTTGTGCCGACCATATAAACAAGCGTTATTGATTGCCAAAGCTTCAGCAGAAAAGATGGACGCATTATTGCTGAGTCTAATCAACCCCTTATACTCGTCCCGCGGAGCAAATCCGTAAATATACAAGTGGATTCCCCGATATCTGCGCAGGTCTCATTGTACATCCTTAAGTCATAAGCAGGGAATCCACTATACGGTGGATAAGATATTCCAGAAGGTTGCCAATACTCAAAAAGGTTTATAGCTGTATGTCTATACATGTGCGTATCATATTTAGCCGTGATTCTATACGCTTCAACGAGTGGAGGAGATATTTTTTATTCATAAGGTCAGACAAAGTATGAATACTACCCATTAAATGTTGCCGATTGTGGAATCCAGTTTTAATTATTTATTTTGCTGCCAAATGTTGACGCCTAATTTGTAACGGAAGTTCTCGCGCTTCTACGTGTAGGGCATCTATCGGAGTGGATTTCATTGCTCCAATACAAATACGAAGTACTTTGTTCTGAATAAGTTTCAGTTTTTTATTATCCTTCTAGAAGCTGAACCATACAATGTACTACCATAATCCATTACCGATCGAATACAAGTTCTGTAGAAATTTAAGGCGATAGCCGGATCAGCACCCCACTTGACTTTACATAAAGTTCTTAAAATGTTTAAATATTTCTCGCACTTAGTTATTAAATACTGTGTGTTGCTTCCACGTAAGTTTGCTATCTATAACCATTCCGAGATATTTGGTAATTTTCAAGAATATTTTGTTTGTTTTTTATTTTTTCGCTACCTGTATGAGTAATATTTAATTTAATATTTTTATATGCTTTATTATTGTTAATCTGGTTTTATTACCTATGTTTGTACATATTATTATCCATTGTATTTATTTTTATCTGTATATAGTATTTATTTTACGCTACAATATATATTTATTTTATCTGTATATAATGTTAAACAACACATAAGTATCGGAACCCTCCGCACCACACAATTTTAATTTATTATATAGTAATATAATAATTAGTCCGGGACCGCCGTTTCGAGGACACGAATGGTCCTCATCATCAACCGGTGACCGAATGAAGTGAGAAAAAACTTTTTCTAAAACTAAACGTGCATGTACTATCCCTACTTCTTAGAACAATTATCCTTTACAAGTGCCTATTTCTACCCCCTGCCCGCCTTGAAGCTACGACGTGCGAAAAATAACATGCATGAACTATCCCTTCTTCCGAGAAGAAATATTGTATTTTACAAGTGCCTAATTCTACCCTCTACGCGTCTTAAACTTTGACATGCGAAAAACACGGCCAGATAGACGGGAAGATCTCTTTTATGACCCAAAATATAAACGAGTACCAGCCTACTGCAAAAGGTCAAAAAGGACAGAGTACGACAACGGTCCGTTTTCTCGGTTCATCAGATTTTTATTACTTTTTATGTAAACTGTCTCGTACGCATCTAATTCTCGCGGCGACGTTACGTTTTTAATCAATTTTAAGTTT
>LR737006.1:4764-22546 GCA_902654985.2 Oryctes borbonicus
GGCCGGAAATATAGAGAATCCTGTAAAACGGTTTTATGTTGAAAACAATATACTTACATTACCCAATCTCTATATTTTAGAATGGCAGTGTTTTTGAGGGACAACCCGAGCTAGTTTGTCATTTCACGACTATAATACTTACAATGATAGAACTCATTACTTACTACAACCACAAATAAAAAGAAACTTTGGTAAACAAAAGTATTTCAACCAGCAGCATAAAAATTTATAATTACTTACCTGTGACATTAAAAGCACACGGATTTTAAACTAAGTAAACTTCATCTCCAGTCTTCTTTTTTCTAAAAAGAAAAGTTTTTAAGTTTTCTATTACCTCGTAATATCTCCTACTAAATTAAAGATAGATAATAAACATGTATGATATCTACAGTATCTACAGTTGACATTTTAAAAATAGTAAAAAGTAGTTACCGTTCTTGCTTTCTAGTTGCGGGAATGTGATTTCTGCCCAGTGCTCTGAATGTCAGCGTGAAGAAATTCAAGTAAGCGCGGGTAAACGGCGGGAGTAACTATGACTCTCTTAAAAAGGCATTTGGCTACTCTCCATTTCGACGTAGATATATAAATGTCAAAACTTTTCTGGCTATGATGTCTTGCTGCCAGTTAGCAAATTCCAGGCTCGATAACTATACTCGTGCACACGGCAGATTCACGGAGAGGGCTTGTGATAATAATAGTAGTAATAATAATAGTAATAATAAAATACATAAATCGACGGGACACACAGATTGTAGATATAAAATACGACGATCACAGTACACATTAAAATTGGTGTAAATATAAAATAATAAATAATAAATAATAATATAATTAAAACCGTTGTATATGGGACATCCACAGAATGACACCAACATACACGTTAAAATAGATGTTACATGTGACCTCCTAGTGTTCCCTCGTCCTCTCTCTGCCGGTGGCCCTTGCTTTAATAGTCCGCATAAACTCTCGATGTATGATTATGCTACTGTTGATGCAGTTGTTAACCAACGATATCTTTTTTGCGCTCGAGAGGGACAGTAAATTGGCTATACTGTTCTGTGCACACAACGTCCCCCTAGCTTCTAGTACGAGAGCGAGGACCACGACGATCTTTCCTGGGAATTATTCGTTGATTTTCTCCTAAATCCTATCGTGGCTGCGTATCCTGTGCCAATATGTGAGCGGAAATCCCTGTAGTACATGGGACAGGGATTCGGTCCTGTCACAGCCCGCTCGGCACTTTCGTTCGTGGGGATTGGACGGAATTCCTCGTGTTGGTAAGAGATTACCTTTCAGGAGTACTGCGTTTACATAGTCCTGTCCGAACCAAAATTCGGGGGGGGGTTCTTATCCAATTGCCACTAATACCATTGCAGCTCCCCGAATACGACTCTTGGAGCCTTCTGCTCCACTCTTTGCTTATATTCTCTGTATTACCATCGTTCCCCTCGGGTCCATCTTAGGAGCTTGCTTTGAAGTTTCTCCACTGCTGGAATTTGGACCACGGCGGTTAATGGTAATGGCTCGGCTGTGGTTACTATTCGAAATAGTTGGCTGCGCATGATCGCGGGAATGTGGGCCCGTAGGGAAATTATTCCGAGCCCACCATCTCGGATCGGCGCATGGATATGTGCGTCAGGGGACGTTCTATTCATATGCAGCATATTTCTAATCGACTTGCGCACGAGTGTGTCAACGTCTTTTAGTGCCTTCAGTGTCACCCGACTGCATAAGGTTCAAGAACCGCGGCACCAGATAGTCTCCGATGAGCACTTTTGTGGGGGCTTCAACGGAGCAGCCTTAATGCGTGTCAGTTGGGTCTTCAACAGTTCAAAACTGGGCCGCACTTGTCCTGAAAAGTTGTATCGCGTGCCCAGGTATTTGAAGAGGTCGACCGAGGTAAGCTGTGGTATAGCTTCTCCACTCACGTAGAAAAGACTGCTTTTTCCACAACGCCCACTGACAGCGCGACGCTCTTTTTGGCATTGAGCGCTTGGAAAAATTCCACTTTTTCGCAACCCGATGGTCATTGGAACAGCAGGTCATCGGCATAACCTAAAACCTATACCTCCTGCCTCTCACTTATGGTCAATCCTCCTTCTCTCCGCTCAAGTTTACATATCAACTCATCTTGCACCAGATTGAAAGGGATCGGGGATAGAGGGTCGCCTTGATTCACTCCTCGGTTGAGGCCTATGGGGGCTGTACACGTAGATGCCCCCGAGGAAATTTTTGTAAAGGGACCTCTGTACTGTTTCCCGATCAGCCGGATGGTGTGGTCGTCTACCTTAAGTCGTTGGAGTGCTCTCATGATAGAATGTTGGGAGACCGTGTCGAAAGCTTTACGCAGATCTACTGCTATTATCGAGTACGATCTCCTTTGTGCCCTCCGTTTCTTAATGATGAACAAGTAACAGCCCTTGTGCAATAGTACCGTTCGGTCGGCCTTGAGATATTCGGGAACGATACCGAAAATTGTCATGATGTTGAACATCAAGGCAAGACACCTGACGGGAACACGTCGCAGGTGTTGGAGTTTCAGGTGGTCAGGACCAGCAGTTGGCGATTTCATTTCAGCAAGCCCTCTTACTATGTCTTGCTCGGTAAATGGCATATACATCTCGACCGTATGATGAACATGGTCGGTGATTGGGTGATCGTCGTCTGGAGACTCAGTGCTAAAAGGTCTATATCGAGCCTGGATTGTCTCTATAGGCGGAAAGGTTTGAGCAGAGTCTAATGGTTTTCCATCCAAAATATGCTCTGCTAGCCTTGTTTTGTTCTGTTTGTACATAATTTGAGTGATCTTGTATCTGCCATTATTACCTTGAGCGCTGTTGTTCGTGCGGACGTTTAAGTTTGTGAGGACTTGCTGGAGCCATTTTTCGAGTCCTTCATGAACAGTTTTTCTGTTATTCTTTACAAAGGACCTGCACACGAGATCATAGAGAGCCCTGTTCTCATGCGACCAACCTTGCGTATTATCGAAATAGCTGGCCCGGTATAACCGTACCGTATCTGTGACGGCAAAGACATCGTCTGATGGAATTGGCGGACAATTACAATGACAATTACTGGGGACTTATTTCCAGTTGTCGTATTGTCCCGACGGTTCGGGGAGTGAGATGGCGAACTTGCGGGAGGGGTAACCCAGCCCGCATCAACCGGCTCTGGCGACAGCATCACGGAAGCCGACGAAGTCACCGGAGGAACAGGCTCCCCCACGCGCTCCATTGCCGGCCCTGGCACACGTACCGAGTCCAGCGAGCCTCGCGGGAGGACGGACTCCTCTACGAACTCTACTGTCGGCTCCGACACTGATGTTGTCGCTTCCTCCTCGATTTCCTCATCTATATCCCTTGCCAAGGTTCCCTATGTCTTTAAGCTCTCAATTAAACGTTTATAATCGGCTGCAAGCCGTTTACTTTTGATTGCTTGGGTGCTTCTAAATGGAAATATGCTATTAAGATGTTTATTTACAAATTGTGGTGAATAATTTTAAATTCGCCGCGCAAATGTATTAATATGTTTTCCTAACTTACTGACCGTGTGAGGTTGGCAAGACGGCGGTATAAAGAGAGGAGGTAACGGATTGACAAAATAATAAAGAACTAGTTTCAATAGAAAAAGTGTGTTTTAATTAAAAACGAAAACCAACTCGGCTACAAAATCGCCTCTCATATTTTATTTCGTGTTTTGCCATTGTGATTATTTCTACATCTGACCACCTGCTTGGGTCTCGGAGGTTCCTAACCTACCTTCCCAATTCGACGTTGTAATCACCTGGGTGCGCAAGACGCACATGCTGTCTTAGCCCGGGAAAGGATGCGAATTCGCGCGGGCAGTAAGTGCATCGATGGGTATCGGCGGCTGACGCCTCACCGGACAGTACACACACAAGTTGTGAAGGTACACACTCGACTCAAACAAGGCGTGCGGAGCTCTCGGGTCATCTGTCCGCGAGAGTCAACCATTGGAACCACCCCTCAAGAAGAAGCCACCCGATCCACGACCATCGACGCCGGAATGTCGTCGGTCAGGGCCTAGGAGCAAGTCCGGGTGGCCGTCTCCATGTGTGGATCACCCATGGCCATGAAGCGCAAACGTTCCCCCCATAAGTCCCCTTGCCCGAAGAGCGTCGCTCAGCGGCCTCGAGCCATGACATTTCACGAGTCGCCACCATCTCCATCAGGCAGGGATGTCCCCATTTCCCCTGGACTCCTCACTGCGGCCCCCGGACGGAAACTGAACGTCAGCACAGCGGACCTTACCATCACATCCCAAGAGGATACCTACCAGCCGGAGCTCCAGCAGAGCGTACATGCCGGGGTGTTTCTCTCTTACCGGGCATCGCTCCGGACGAGCGTCGATTCCCGGAGTAAGGATTTGATTGGAGTGGGATTATCTGGCCCTCCACCTGAGCTCGACCGTTTCATTTCCCACTGGCTGGAGGCAGTCTTCCCTAAAAGGCGTAGGCCCTCAAGTCCTGGTCCAACTCCTCTTTTGGACCAGATGGAATTACGGTGCCGTCGGTTAAGCGCTGTCCGTTGGGACTGGAGGCGCTATTTAACATCCTTCTCTACCGCCGGCACACACCAAACGAATGGTTGAAGCTCGAACCGTCGTGATTCCTAAGAATGAAGACCGGAAGGACCCTGGAAACTGGTGACCATTGGCTCGGTCGTCCAGAGACTATTCCATCGTATCCTT
Organism: Oryctes borbonicus; assembly: GCA_902654985.2. Lineage (NCBI taxonomy): Eukaryota > Metazoa > Arthropoda > Insecta > Coleoptera > Scarabaeidae > Oryctes > Oryctes borbonicus. The sequence continues at coordinate 9,475 of LR737006.1, forward strand.
GCGCGCCGCCTCTCCAAGACGGTGCGCTTAGACCCCCGCTAACGAGGATTCGTGGAGTTGGATGAGACACTGGCTAACATTCTTACCCTGGACTACTACATCAAGTCCAGGCGGCTTAAACGGAAAGGGTATAACGTAGTTTTCCTCAACGTGCGCAAGACATTCGACACAGTGTCCCATACATCCATCCGGCGTGCTATGGAGAGCGTGGAGTTCATCCCTCGTTCGCGGATTACGTCGCAAGTACCCTTAGAAGCGCCCGAACAACATCTTTACGGGACACCAGCAGACTGGAACCATCAACATCAGAAGAGGTGTCAAACCAGGCGACCCTCTCAGTCCGATCTTGCTCAGCATGGTGATCGACGAACTGGGTGAGAAGCTTAACCACCAACCGGGCGGTACCATCACCCCGGAATTGATGATCTCCGCACTAGCATTTGCGGATGACCGCTACTTTTGGAGGACAGATATCGATGTACCAACTGCCCTGGATATAACCGAGAGGTTCTTCAGGGCACGTGGCATGACGCTAAACCCGAAGAAGAGCGTCTCCATTTCAGCCATTGTCCACTTAGGAAAATCTGTCCCTAGAACGAGGCCCATGTTTCAAGTAGCAGGAACGTACATCCCTGCAGTGTAGCAGCTGGGAGACTTCAGGTACTTAGGCCTCCAATGGTCAATGAACCCATTCTTGCACTATCGGCATGATGCTATAGAATTTTTTGACTTCACTGGCACTAATGCATTATACATTTTAGGAGTATTCTCAAAATCTGTAGCTAATGTAGGCCATATTTTTTGCTAAACAGTGTTTGTGCATGCTAGCAATATCCTCTGAATGTAATCTACCTACGAAAGCACTAAACGGTTGAGTTTTATCGAACACGAATACTTCATATTTGAAAATCTTTATCACAGGGTAAAAAGCAGTGTACTCTTTAACCAAACAAGAACACGAAAGTATCCTCATTGCAACATGTAAGCTTAAAAAATTGATGTAGACGTTTTTACTTGTGCATTTTTTTAATATAACAGGTCTTACATAAAGAAGAAAGGTGCGAAATTCAGTAGCTTTCCAATGCTTAATTTTCGCTAGAGATCGAGTCTTTCTCGAAAATTCGTTCGGTGTGGTAGATCCATTATTCAATAACATTCCTGATATTTGTTGCAATTATATTGCAGGAAGTCTAATAGACAATGGTTGACCACCTAGTCATAAAATTTATAGTTTTTCCATAATTCCTAGACATATTAGATACAGAACACTTCAGAAAATGCCTAGAAACAGTAACCTACAAAATAATGCTAAAAAAGCTTCCTTGTGGTATTGACGGAATCGTGTACGGCAAACGCAATACAAGGATAGAAAAAATGCGCTACTCACGGACATGTTTCTGCCTATCCCGGCGTCATCAACGTAGTTCTGAGAGTATTTTAACGGCGACGAGGCCAAATCAAAGCAAGTCTTACGCGATGTAAGAACTATTACGATTCAATAGATAAAGGGCATTTAGACAATAAGATGTATTACGAGCTAAAAATACGTCTAGATAAATTAAACCCTTTATTAGATGATTTTAATGTAGTTCAAGAGGGTATCGAGGAACAGCATGACAATATTGCTGAACAAGCGGGTGAACGCGAGGAATTTGAGGGAGATTATTACACACTTTGTACTAATATGGAAGAAACTATGCAACAATGTGCAATGCATAGAAACCGCAAGTTAGATGAAATATCACAAGTAAATTCGGGCATCGCTGAGTCCGATAACAATGTATCTAATGCTAATGTTGCTCAGTCTTTCAATCCCGTTCAGGTTCAATTGCCAATTATTCGATTACCGACGTCTAACGGGGAATACACCAAGTGGGTCGAATTTAAGGATAGATTTGAGGCATTGGTGGGTAGTAACGCGGTCTTGTCAGATGTGCAGAAAATGCACCATTTACTTTCATCGCTAAGCAAAGAAGCTTTAGAAACAGTACAATCAATACCGATTAGCGGTTCTAATTATTCAATTGCATGGAGCGCATTAAAGGCTAGGTATGAAAAAAGTCAGTTAATAATTAGCACACATGTGCAAGGTATTTTAAATTACCCGAGCTTAATGAAGGAATCATCTAAAGATCTACGCAATTTTTATAACTCAGTTAATAACAATTTAGAAGCTTTAAGATCTTTGGGTGAACCAGTCGAGCATTGGGACACTTTATTAATCAATATACTAGTAGATAAGGTGGATAATACTACCAAACGTGAATGGGAGCATTATTGCGCCAAACAATCCGTGAACGATAGCGGTGGGGACAAACGTCCTACAATTAAGGATCTATTTACATCGCTAAAGGTCCGTTGCGATTTACTAGAAAAACTAGAGCTTAGGAAATCACTTCCAACAAATAAACAAGAAAAATCTAAATTTGAATCAAGGGGCAAGCTACATTCAACTGCTTATGCGATCGTAAGCACAATAAACTGTTTTTATTGCAAGGGAAATCACACTATCTATAAATGTGATCAATTTTTATCGCTATCTCCTACCGTTAGATCCGAGGAAGCTAGAAGATTGCAGTTGTGTCTTAATTGTTTAAGAACAAATCATGCCACGTCTAAGTGTAAATCATCCACTTGTAGGAAATGTAAAAAACCTCATAATACCCTTTTACATTTTGAATCTCGAGCAAATATTAAGCTAGAAGAAACAAGTACCGACAACGCGGAATCAAGTACTATTATTTCCAACAGTTCTACGAATCACACTGCAAATCAAATGTGCAAATTAGCTACAAGTCAAACTCTGTTGGCAACTGTAGTTGTTCTAGTTGAGGATACAAAAGGAGAATTACATCGGTGCCGTGCTTTATTAGACAATGGCTCGATGAGTAATTTCGTGTCGGAGAGATTATGCAATAAACTAAATATAAGTACGAAAAGGGTTAAATTTTCGGTTTCGGGTGTAGGTCAGACTGTATCCAATGTGCAATACTCAACGAATTTCACAATTCACTCACGAGATAAGGTTTACACACAATCAGTTTCATGTCTAGTGTTACCAGAGATCACTGCTAATCTACCATTGGTAACATTTGATAAAGCTATTTTGAAATTGCCAAACGATATACATTTAGCAGACCCACATTCAACGAAACCGGTCAAATTGACTTATTACTAGGTTCTTCAATATTTTGGAGCGTTTTACGCCCAGGACAACGACGATTATCAAACCATTTGTCATTACAAGGTACGGCGTTTGATTATATAGTGGTAGGCACGATGAATACAATTTATCACAATTTTAAATTAACTAGTAGTTACTGTTCTACGACCAGATTAGAACAACGAGTGACAAGGTTTTGGGAAATTGAAGAGATCAATTCTAAAATCGCTCTTTCAGATTCAGAAGGGTTATGTGAACAACATTTTCGAGATACCATTAATAGAAATATTGAGGGCCAGTTCGTAGTAAGTATACCATTTAAAGAACAATATAGAGAGCTAGGTCATTCGAGAGACCTTGCGTTGGCACGATTTCATTTACAAGAACAACGATTATCAAAGCGTCCTGCTTTATACAAGGAATATGTGAATTTTATGAGGGAATATATTTCGTTAGGTCACATGGTTGAAATTGCAGAGAATGATAACCGCGAAGAATTAAACTATTACATGCCACATCATCCAATCATTAAGGAATCAAGTTCCACCACTAAGGTACGCGTGGTTTTTGACGCGTCAATGAAATCGGCCAGCGGGCTTTCTTTAAACGTTGTTCAGCACGTCGGCCCGACAATTCAGAATGATTTGTTATCAATAATTTTGCGATTTAGAATGTATAAATACGTTATGACGGCCGACATTGCTAAAATGTACCGTATGATTTTAGTTAAACCAGATCAGTGCCGTTTTCAAAGAATCTTGTGGCGTGAAACTCCGAACGAACGTTTAAAATGTTATGAATTGAAAACAATTACTTATGGTACTGCTTCAGCACCATATTTAGCGATTCGGTGCTTACATGAACTAGCACTAGAAAATGCTAAGAATAAACCAGCAGCTTGTGAAGCCATTAAAAATAATTTTTATGTCGATGACTTTTTATACGGCTCTGATTCGAAATCTAAGTTAATTCAAATTCAGAAAGACGTTTCTACAATTCTTGCCTCAGCAGGGTTACAATTACGAAAATGGCTGGTCAATAACAAGGACTTATACCACGAATTTGAATTAACTTAGATTTCGAATCAGAGCCGTATAAAAAGTCATCGACATAAAAATTATTTTTAATGGCTTCACAAGCTGCTGGTTTATTCTTAGCATTTTCTAGTGCTAGTTCATGTAAGCACCGAATCGCTAAATATGGTGCTGAAGCAGTACCATAAGTAATTGTTTTCAATTCATAACATTTTAAACGTTCGTTCGGAGTTTCACGCCACAAGATTCTTTGAAAACGGCACTGATCTGGTTTAACTAAAATCATACGGTACATTTTAGCAATGTCGGCCGTCATAACGTATTTATACATTCTAAATCGCAAAATTATTGATAACAAATCATTCTGAATTGTCGGGCCGACGTGCTGAACAACGTTTAAAGAAAGCCCGCTGGCCGATTTCATTGACGCGTCAAAAACCACGCGTACCTTAGTGGTGGAACTTGATTCCTTAATGATTGGATGATGTGGCATGTAATAGTTTAATTCTTCGCGGTTATCATTCTCTGCAATTTCAACCATGTGACCTAACGAAATATATTCCCTCATAAAATTCACATATTCCTTGTATAAAGCAGGACGCTTTGATAATCGTTGTTCTTGTAAATGAAATCGTGCCAACGCAAGGTCTCTCGAATGACCTAGCTCTCTATATTGTTCTTTAAATGGTATACTTACTACGAACTGGCCCTCAATATTTCTATTAATGGTATCTCGAAAATGTTGTTCACATAACCCTTCTGAATCTGAAAGAGCGATTTTAGAATTGATCTCTTCAATTTCCCAAAACCTTGTCACTCGTTGTTCTAATCTGGTCGTAGAACAGTAACTACTAGTTAATTTAAAATTGTGATAAATTGTATTCATCGTGCCTACCACTATATAATCAAACGCCGTACCTTGTAATGACAAATGGTTTGATAATCGTCGTTGTCCTGGGCGTAAAACGCTCCAAAATATTGAAGAACCTAGTAATAAGTCAATTTGACCGGTTTCGTTGAATGTGGGTCTGCTAAATGTATATCGTTTGGCAATTTCAAAATAGCTTTATCAAATGTTACCAATGGTAGATTAGCAGTGATCTCTGGTAACACTAGACATGAAACTGATTGTGTGTAAACCTTATCTCGTGAGTGAATTGTGAAATTCGTTGAGTATTGCACATTGGATACAGTCTGACCTACACCCGAAACCGAAAATTTAACCCTTTTCGTACTTATATTTAGTTTATTGCATAATCTCTCCGACACGAAATTACTCATCGAGCCATTGTCTAATAAAGCACGGCACCGATGTAATTCTCCTTTTGTATCCTCAACTAGAACAACTACAGTTGCCAACAGAGTTTGACTTGTAGCTAATTTGCACATTTGATTTGCAGTGTGATTCGTAGAACTGTTGGAAATAATAGTACTTGATTCCGCGTTGTCGGTACTTGTTTCTTCTAGCTTAATATTTGCTCGAGATTCAAAATGTAAAAGGGTATTATGAGGTTTTTTACATTTCCTACAAGTGGATGATTTACACTTAGACGTGGCATGATTTGTTCTTAAACAATTAAGACACAACTGCAATCTTCTAGCTTCCTCGGATCTAACGGTAGGAGATAGCGATAAAAATTGATCACATTTATAGATAGTGTGATTTCCCTTGCAATAAAAACAGTTTATTGTGCTTACGATCGCATAAGCAGTTGAATGTAGCTTGCCCCTTGATTCAAATTTAGATTTTTCTTGTTTATTTGTTGGAAGTGATTTCCTAAGCTCTAGTTTTTCTAGTAAATCGCAACGGACCTTTAGCGATGTAAATAGATCCTTAATTGTAGGACGTTTGTCCCCACCGCTATCGTTCACGGATTGTTTGGCGCAATAATGCTCCCATTCACGTTTGGTAGTATTATCCACCTTATCTACTAGTATATTGATTAATAAAGTGTCCCAATGCTCGACTGGTTCACCCAAAGATCTTAAAGCTTCTAAATTGTTATTAACTGAGTTATAAAAATTGCGTAGATCTTTAGATGATTCCTTCATTAAGCTCGGGTAATTTAAAATACCTTGCACATGTGTGCTAATTATTAACTGACTTTTTTCATACCTAGCCTTTAATGCGCTCCATGCAATTGAATAATTAGAACCGCTAATCGGTATTGATTGTACTGTTTCTAAAGCTTCTTTGCTTAGCGATGAAAGTAAATGGTGCATTTTCTGCACATCTGACAAGACCGCGTTACTACCCACCAATGCCTCAAATCTATCCTTAAATTCGACCCACTTGGTGTATTCCCCGTTAGACGTCGGTAATCGAATAATTGGCAATTGAACCTGAACGGGATTGAAAGACTGAGCAACATTAGCATTAGATACATTGTTATCGGACTCAGCGATGCCCGAATTTACTTGTGATATTTCATCTAACTTGCGGTTTCTATGCATTGCACATTGTTGCATAGTTTCTTCCATATTAGTACAAAGTGTGTAATAATCTCCCTCAAATTCCTCGCGTTCACCCGCTTGTTCAGCAATATTGTCATGCTGTTCCTCGATACCCTCTTGAACTACATTAAAATCATCTAATAAAGGGTTTAATTTATCTAGACGTATTTTTAGCTCGTAATACATCTTATTGTCTAAATGCCCTTTATCTATTGAATCGTAATAGTTCTTACATCGCGTAAGACTTGCTTTGATTTGGCCTCGTCGCCGTTAAAATACTCTCAGAACTACGTTGATGACGCCGGGATAGGCAGAAACATGTCCGTGAGTAGCGCATTTTTTCTATCCTTGTATTGCGTTTGCCGTACACGATTCCGTCAATACCACAAGGAAGCTTTTTTAGCATTATTTTGTAGGTTACTGTTTCTAGGCATTTTCTGAAGTGTTCTGTATCTAATATGTCTAGGAATTATGGAAAAACTATAAATTTTATGACTAGGTGGTCAACCATTGTCTATTAGACTTCCTGCAATATAATTGCAACAAATATCAGGAATGTTATTGAATAATGGATCTACCACACCGAACGAATTTTCGAGAAAGACTCGATCTCTAGCGAAAATTAAGCATTGGAAAGCTACTGAATTTCGCACCTTTCTTCTTTATGTAAGACCTGTTATATTAAAAAAATGCACAAGTAAAAACGTCTACATCAATTTTTTAAGCTTACATGTTGCAATGAGGATACTTTCGTGTTCTTGTTTGGTTAAAGAGTACACTGCTTTTTACCCTGTGATAAAGATTTTCAAATATGAAGTATTCGTGTTCGATAAAACTCAACCGTTTAGTGCTTTCGTAGGTAGATTACATTCAGAGGATATTGCTAGCATGCACAAACACTGTTTAGCAAAAAATATGGCCTACATTAGCTACAGATTTTGAGAATACTCCTAAAATGTATAATGCATTAGTGCCAGTGAAGTCAAAAAATTCTATAGCATCATGCCGATAGTGCAAGAATGGGTTCATTGACCATTGGAGGCCTAAGTACCTGAAGTCTCCCAGCTGCTACACTGCAGGGATGTACGTTCCTGCTACTTGAAACATGGGCCTCGTTCTAGGGACAGATTTTCCTAAGTGGACAATGGCTGAAATGGAGACGCTCTTCTTCGGGTTTAGCGTCATGCCACGTGCCCTGAAGAACCTCTCGGTTATATCCAGGGCAGTTGGTACATCGATATCTGTCCTCCAAAAGTAGCGGTCATCCGCAAATGCTAGTGCGGAGATCATCAATTCCGGGGTGATGGTACCGCCCGGTTGGTGGTTAAGCTTCTCACCCAGTTCGTCGATCACCATGCTGAGCAAGATCGGACTGAGAGGGTCGCCTGGTTTGACACCTCTTCTGATGTTGATGGTTCCAGTCTGCTGGTGTCCCGTAAAGATGTTGTTCGGGCGCTTCTAAGGGTACTTGCGACGTAATCCGCGAACGAGGGATGAACTCCACGCTCTCCATAGCACGCCGGATGGATGTATGGGACACTGTGTCGAATGTCTTGCGCACGTTGAGGAAAACTACGTTATACCCTTTCCGTTTAAGCCGCCTGGACTTGATGTAGTAGTCCAGGGTAAGAATGTTAGCCAGTGTCTCATCCAACTCCACGAATCCTCGTTAGCGGGGGTCTAAGCGCACCGTCTTGGAGAGGCGGCGCGCAAGGATACGATGGAATAGTCTCTGGACGACCGAGCCAATGGTCACCAGTTTCCAGGGTCCTTCCGGTCTTCATTCTTAGGAATCACGACGGTTCGAGCTTCAACCATTCGTTTGGTGTGTGCCGGCGGTAGAGAAGGATGTTAAATAGCGCCTCCAGTCCCAACGGACAGCGCTTAACCGACGGCACCGTAATTCCATCTGGTCCAAAAGAGGAGTTGGACCAGGACTTGAGGGCCTACGCCTTTTAGGGAAGACTGCCTCCAGCCAGTGGGAAATGAAACGGTCGAGCTCAGGTGGAGGGCCAGATAATCCCACTCCAATCAAATCCTTACTCCGGGAATCGACGCTCGTCCGGAGCGATGCCCGGTAAGAGAGAAACACCCCGGCATGTACGCTCTGCTGGAGCTCCGGCTGGTAGGTATCCTCTTGGGATGTGATGGTAAGGTCCGCTGTGCTGACGTTCAGTTTCCGTCCGGGGGCCGCAGTGAGGAGTCCAGGGGAAATGGGGACATCCCTGCCTGATGGAGATGGTGGCGACTCGTGAAATGTCATGGCTCGAGGCCGCTGAGCGACGCTCTTCGGGCAAGGGGACTTATGGGGGGAACGTTTGCGCTTCATGGCCATGGGTGATCCACACATGGAGACGGCCACCCGGACTTGCTCCTAGGCCCTGACCGACGACATTCCGGCGTCGATGGTCGTGGATCGGGTGGCTTCTTCTTGAGGGGTGGTTCCAATGGTTGACTCTCGCGGACAGATGACCCGAGAGCTCCGCACGCCTTGTTTGAGTCGAGTGTGTACCTTCACAACTTGTGTGTGTACTGTCCGGTGAGGCGTCAGCCGCCGATACCCATCGATGCACTTACTGCCCGCGCGAATTCGCATCCTTTCCCGGGCTAAGACAGCATGTGCGTCTTGCGCACCCAGGTGATTACAACGTCGAATTGGGAAGGTAGGTTAGGAACCTCCGAGACCCAAGCAGGTGGTCAGATGTAGAAATAATCACAATGGCAAAACACGAAATAAAATATGAGAGGCGATTTTGTAGCCGAGTTGGTTTTCGTTTTTAATTAAAACACACTTTTTCTATTGAAACTAGTTCTTTATTATTTTGTCAATCCGTTACCTCCTCTCTTTATACCGCCGTCTTGCCAACCTCACACGGTCAGTAAGTTAGGAAAACATATTAATACATTTGCGCGGCGAATTTAAAATTATTCACCACAATTTGTAAATAAACATCTTAATAGCATATTTCCATTTAGAAGCACCCAAGCAATCAAAAGTAAACGGCTTGCAGCCGATTATAAACGTTTAATTGAGAGCTTAAAGACATAGGGAACCTTGGCAAGGGATATAGATGAGGAAATCGAGGAGGAAGCGACAACATCAGTGTCGGAGCCGACAGTAGAGTTCGTAGAGGAGTCCGTCCTCCCGCGAGGCTCGCTGGACTCGGTACGTGTGCCAGGGCCGGCAATGGAGCGCGTGGGGGAGCCTGTTCCTCCGGTGACTTCGTCGGCTTCCGTGATGCTGTCGCCAGAGCCGGTTGATGCGGGCTGGGTTACCCCTCCCGCAAGTTCGCCATCTCACTCCCCGAACCGTCGGGACAATACGACAACTGGAAATAAGTCCCCAGTAATTGTCATTGTAATTGTCCGCCAATTCCATCAGACGATGTCTTTGCCGTCACAGATACGGTACGGTTATACCGGGCCAGCTATTTCGATAATACGCAAGGTTGGTCGCATGAGAACAGGGCTCTCTATGATCTCGTGTGCAGGTCCTTTGTAAAGAATAACAGAAAAACTGTTCATGAAGGACTCGAAAAATGGCTCCAGCAAGTCCTCACAAACTTAAACGTCCGCACGAACAACAGCGCTCAAGGTAATAATGGCAGATACAAGATCACTCAAATTATGTACAAACAGAACAAAACAAGGCTAGCAGAGCATATTTTGGATGGAAAACCATTAGACTCTGCTCAAACCTTTCCGCCTATAGAGACAATCCAGGCTCGATATAGACCTTTTAGCACTGAGTCTCCAGACGACGATCACCCAATCACCGACCATGTTCATCATACGGTCGAGATGTATATGCCATTTACCGAGCAAGACATAGTAAGAGGGCTTGCTGAAATGAAATCGCCAACTGCTGGTCCTGACCACCTGAAACTCCAACACCTGCGACGTGTTCCCGTCAGGTGTCTTGCCTTGATGTTCAACATCATGACAATTTTCGGTATCGTTCCCGAATATCTCAAGGCCGACCGAACGGTACTATTGCACAAGGGCTGTTACTTGTTCATCATTAAGAAACGGAGGGCACAAAGGAGATCGTACTCGATAATAGCAGTAGATCTGCGTAAAGCTTTCGACACGGTCTCCCAACATTCTATCATGAGAGCACTCCAACGACTTAAGGTAGACGACCACACCATCCGGCTGATCGGGAAACAGTACAGAGGTCCCTTTACAAAAATTTCCTCGGGGGCATCTACGTGTACAGCCCCCATAGGCCTCAACCGAGGAGTGAATCAAGGCGACCCTCTATCCCCGATCCCTTTCAATCTGGTGCAAGATGAGTTGATATGTAAACTTGAGCGGAGAGAAGGAGGATTGACCATAAGTGAGAGGCAGGAGGTATAGGTTTTAGGTTATGCCGATGACCTGCTGTTCCAATGACCATCGGGTTGCGAAAAAGTGGAATTTTTCCAAGCGCTCAATGCCAAAAAGAGCGTCGCGCTGTCAGTGGGCGTTGTGGAAAAAGCAGTCTTTTCTACGTGAGTGGAGAAGCTATACCACAGCTTACCTCGGTCGACCTCTTCAAATACCTGGGCACGCGATACAACTTTTCAGGACAAGTGCGGCCCAGTTTTGAACTGTTGAAGACCCAACTGACACGCATTAAGGCTGCTCCGTTGAAGCCCCCACAAAAGTGCTCATCGGAGACTATCTGGTGCCGCGGTTCTTGAACCTTATGCAGTCGGGTGACACTGAAGGCACTAAAAGACGTTGACACACTCGTGCGCAAGTCGATTAGAAATATGCTGCATATGAATAGAACGTCCCCTGACGCACATATCCATGCGCCGATCCGAGATGGTGGGCTCGGAATAATTTCCCTACGGGCCCACATTCCCGCGATCATGCGCAGCCAACTATTTCGAATAGTAACCACAGCCGAGCCATTACCATTAACCGCCGTGGTCCAAATTCCAGCAGTGGAGAAACTTCAAAGCAAGCTCCTAAGATGGACCCGAGGGGAACGATGGTAATACAGAGAATATAAGCAAAGAGTGGAGCAGAAGGCTCCAAGAGTCGTATTCGGGGAGCTGCAATGGTATTAGTGGCAATTGGATAAGAACCCCCCCCCGAATTTTGGTTCGGACAGGACTATGTAAACGCAGTACTCCTGAAAGGTAATCTCTTACCAACACGAGGAATTCCGTCCAATCCCCACGAACGAAAGTGCCGAGCGGGCTGTGACAGGACCGAATCCCTGTCCCATGTACTACAGGGATTTCCGCTCACATATTGGCACAGGATACGCAGCCACGATAGGATTTAGGAGAAAATCAACGAATAATTCCCAGGAAAGATCGTCGTGGTCCTCGCTCTCGTACTAGAAGCTAGGGGGACGTTGTGTGCACAGAACAGTATAGCCAATTTACTGTCCCTCTCGAGCGCAAAAAAGATATCGTTGGTTAACAACTGCATCAACAGTAGCATAATCATACATCGAGAGTTTATGCGGACTATTAAAGCAAGGGCCACCGGCAGAGAGAGGACGAGGGAACACTAGGAGGTCACATGTAACATCTATTTTAACGTGTATGTTGGTGTCATTCTGTGGATGTCCCATATACAACGGTTTTAATTATATTATTATTTATTATTTATTATTTTATATTTACACCAATTTTAATGTGTACTGTGATCGTCGTATTTTATATCTACAATCTGTGTGTCCCGTCGATTTATGTATTTTATTATTACTATTATTATTACTACTATTATTATCACAAGCCCTCTCCGTGAATCTGCCGTGTGCACGAGTATAGTTATCGAGCCTGGAATTTGCTAACTGGCAGCAAGACATCATAGCCAGAAAAGTTTTGACATTTATATATCTACGTCGAAATGGAGAGTAGCCAAATGCCTTTTTAAGAGAGTCATAGTTACTCCCGCCGTTTACCCGCGCTTACTTGAATTTCTTCACGCTGACATTCAGAGCACTGGGCAGAAATCACATTCCCGCAACTAGAAAGCAAGAACGGTAACTACTTTTTACTATTTTTAAAATGTCAACTGTAGATACTGTAGATATCATACATGTTTATTATCTATCTTTAATTTAGTAGGAGATATTACGAGGTAATAGAAAACTTAAAAACTTTTCTTTTTAGAAAAAAGAAGACTGGAGATGAAGTTTACTTAGTTTAAAATCCGTGTGCTTTTAATGTCACAGGTAAGTAATTATAAATTTTTATGCTGCTGGTTGAAATACTTTTGTTTACCAAAGTTTCTTTTTATTTGTGGTTGTAGTAAGTAATGAGTTCTATCATTGTAAGTATTATAGTCGTGAAATGACAAACTAGCTCGGGTTGTCCCTCAAAAACACTGCCATTCTAAAATATAGAGATTGGGTAATGTAAGTATATTGTTTTCAACATAAAACCGTTTTACAGGATTCTCTATATTTCCGGCC
>LR736877.1:676575-832682 GCA_902654985.2 Oryctes borbonicus
TGGATAATTATGTTTGGAGTGGAATTGCACGAAATTATTGACGTGAGTATATAGCTGCTTCTAATCACAATTTACTATACAGCAAACATACAATTTTATATTTGACTAATCAATACTTAAGCCGTTTCATACTTATTGATTTACATAAAAAAGATGTACATAATAGATTTCTAAATATAACAGTTTTATATTTGTTTATAAAGTTATTTACAAATGATTCAAGGAAACATTCTCGTGATAAGGCTACTATTAGAGGGTCCAAATAGGTTCCAGTCTTACATTTTTGACTAAACCAAATTTGAATTAATTGGTTGAAATTATTTCAACAAGCTACCGCCTAATTTTTAATCCTTAAAAATTTTGCCTGTCGATCTATGACAGTTTAATCGGTGAAACCCTTTACTTAAAAATTCTTTTTATTAATTTGTCTAAACCCTATTCGTTTCTGGGCAACTTATGATATTCTAGAGAAGTCCTGGTTGCATATATTCAGTTAAATTAGATAACGTATCAGTTTTCCCCATCTACATTCTAAGTAGCCTATTATAAAAGTAATTAGTTTGAAATGCTTTTATCATTATTATATACGACGTTAAATTAATAGTTTCCTCACTTCCTGTACACTATTTCCTTTTTAGATATCAATCAAAAATCAAAACATAATAGGTGATCTGAAAAGTTTCCGACTTGATGCAGAAGCAAGTATTTATTTATAAAATTCAGTTTTTCCCAGTAATACGAAGATTTCTTTAACCTGTCTAGTGATAGATGCGATCTTGTTTTGCAAAATAGACGTTGACGAATCAGCCTCCTCGTTCAATACAAATCTCTGTCTTTCTAGCGAAATTTTGAGCCTAAAAATTACCATGGCGACCACTATAGTTTGAGATGCTGCATTGTGATGGTGTTATTGTTTTTCCTTTTTCAAGATAATCAATTACCACAACCTCAAAAAAATAATTGCCATCACTTTTCCGACTTAGCTTCAAGAGTGCAGCGGTGTAAGCAAGTATCAACCACAGTTCTTAATCGACGCTAAAATGCCGTCCTGTTCCGCTCAAACTACTTCAACAGGGCTATCTTTTCAATGCTCACTCCATATTCTAATAATTTATTCAATTGCATTTATTTTACATTACTATTTTTAAGGTTTTTGAAATACCAATCTTTCAAACTAGCCAACACTACCCTGTCAGGGTCGTGCTGTCCATACGTTCAAAGTGTTCATGGAACACGGGCGGCAAAATTATTAGTGTTGATTTTTTTCTTAATGGTCTCTTATATACACAGGATCCCAGTCTATCATGAGGAATATCTACAGCCTTGTTTTATCTGATCTTTTTTCTGTCAAAATTATTAAAATATGTACAACCTTTATATTACAAACACAATTCAAAAACTTTGCACTTCCGGTTGACTCGGGCCTTTTCACCGCCTCCCCACAAATAACATTTGTCATGCTACTCGATAAATTTTATATCCTGCTTCATGACGTATTTTATAGATTTCCGTAGTTATTGAATAATATTATTCATACTTATGACAAAATAAGAAGAAATAATTAAAGAGTGTGAGTTCCCATTAATTTTCCATAACAATATTATTACTAGTATATGTATTATCATTGTTATTATTATGAATGATTTTTTATGCAACCATCAGAAAATCTGGAAATAGAAAATTTATTGCTAGAACTAGAACAAGGGCGGAAATTTTAATTTTGAACACGGGCGGCTGATCTCCAGGACACCTGCACTACTTACCTCAGAAAGGGCACTGACTATATAACTTTATTCTAGCTCCAGACATAATTTCACTGCCTTAGCAGACTCGTCGGATAGAGCAAACCACTCAATTCCTTTCGAACGTTTTTCAACATAAAATAGATTCCCCGATCTTCCTGTCATTAGTGTCATTACCAAATTTGGAGAACCTACTTGTAATAGTCGCTCTTTCATCACCTTTGAAGCGCCAAAAAAATCACCAACATTTTGGTGAAAACATCTTGCTTTAATTTAATTATTTTTTTTATCTACTTATTGTAAGGCAAATATTGTTTGATTTTTATGTTTTATAGAACGTTTAGGGTATTTTGTTATTTTATTAGCCACATGTTGTTGGGCAATAAATGAGTTATGATTACTCATGGCATAGGCTATCCTATTGAAGGATTGCTTGAAATGTACTATGTACTCTTAGTATTCTTCAGGTTTAAAATATTCACTCTAATTAAAGCGGACCTTCTATCGTCATTAACAAGGGATCACTCTTCATGCGAGAGCGTTCATAGGCGTTGTGTATTCGAACAAATATTGCTTATCTATATTATTATGTAAATTAAATAATCTAAACATGTGACAGCAAGTAATGTCGATACATATTAGCTTGCTGTAAAACAGAACTAGTTCACTTCTTTCACTTTCGATCTTTTAAAAATTGGGTCTTGCTGATTTGTACCGTAAAAAAATATTTTGTGCTCTTTCCATTTCCGATCTAATTGATTGAGGACCAACTTCACCCTATTCCCTAATCTCGCTTTTTCAAAATTTGATAGTTTGTGCTTGTTTTCTGCAGTAAAAAGATATTATTTTGTGTTTATCTCCTTCTGAAGATAATCGTCAACTCAGATATGTGGAAATCAGGGCTGGTGGAAATTTTCATTTAATAGCTACCGCACGAATTTTATGATTTTTTAAATTCCATAACGACAGCGCATTGTGCGCTTGGAATATGGATATGGGTATCTTTTTCACCCCGCTCATTTCATATTCATATTTCAGTATTACTGTGACAATCAGCCTATTTCCTATATGGAAGAACAAAATTCACTTATTTGCTAATAATGTGCTATTCAACGATGACGTGATGTTTTTACATCATTGTAACAGTATATTAGAGATGATAAACCGCTGCATATACATAGGTTTATTTAGCAGATATGTTATCCTATTTGTTCAACAAAATATCATTAAAAGATAGAATGACTACCTGTGCATTAAACTGACCGGAAAATAAACCGGCCATTAAGTATTTTTGTAATTATGATTGAATATATTATTTCGTACTAACATTTTGGGAAATTATACATTTTTTTAACAAACAATAATCGTCGTTGATCGCCTACAGAAACTTTGTCAATGTGCGCGGCAATACTGGACACCTACAAGAAAACTGTGTTATAAAATGAGTTAATATATGCAAGTTCTGAACTTTTCCTTGTACAAAACTGAGTTCTAAATGTCATCTGTCATATACAGAACATGCTATAGGAATCCGTTATACCATTTGCTCCAGTTTTGGAGAAGAATTCGTGTTAATGCAAGTTAATGCGAGACTGCAAACATCGTGAACGGGTATCGGGATGAGATTGGTATCGGACAGCTGGGCTTTAATCCCATTGATAATTTATGGCCTCTCAACATCAGAGAGCCTGTCTTACAAGTGTTGCTTAGCCTGAATAATAGGCGGTAAACCCTAAAAAAGGAGATCTCGATTTAATCAACTCGATGGTTGATAGACTGCATGCTCTAATTGGAGCAAGAGATAGGCCATAGCAAATATTGAAGAGTTCCTGAAAATTTCTAAGGGTAATTGCAAAACTGGATTACTTTCTTGTTCTTCTTATTACCATTGCATTACCGTTAAGCTGTTAATAACTTAATTTCGCACTTCATTTAATCTTCATTGGAGTTTGTGTTTAATATGATTGCTACCGATGATAAACCTAATGTTATACCTTGATAGTATTTCTGGGGTAACATTTATTAAAAGGCAACATCGACGATTTATCAAACAAAAAAGAATATTTAGGTGGTCGTTCGTTTTACCCATGGCTGTACAACGTTGTGTAATATCAGCTCCCCTCAACACGGGCACCTCCAACTGTTTGCAGATGAATATTTAATATCGGAAAACAGACAGTTGAAACGATAACCGATAAAAATTTACTACGTAAAACAGCTTTGTTATATTCCCTAACAAGGAAATCGATATTGTTACGAATGTATGGAAAATTAATGAGAAATCATACGTGTCCATGGAACACGTCAATACTTCTCTACTATGAAGTTATGAATATTTTAAAGATTAAATGGAAATACAATATGAAATAATGGAATAAAGTGCAAGCTGCTAAATGTTCAAGGATCATTTTTAGATGGAAAAGATGTAGTTCAATATTGTTTGATGTCGAAAATATGGAGGTTACCGCATCGCAATTGGTATAAAATGTTTGGTAGTATTTTTGAAAAATAAAACTTGAAAACGTGTCATCGTTAGATTATCAATAGGGAAATTATTTTCCATGGAAAGTTGAACTAAATTATATGAATTCTTTACATGTGCAATATTCCTGCACGGAGTAAAAAACATTTTGGATCAAATGCTCTAGCAGGCAGATGATTTTATATATTTTATATATTTGCATCTACTACTCCTCTATAGAGACTAGGCAACGTAAACTGCAGCATCTTTAAGGGAAGTCTCTTGTTGCCACATATACCACACTCATGAGAGGTTTCAGATGATAGGAAGAGGCCAAAGTTCTTCCTCACAAAACAAGCGCAACCAGATATGAAAATGCATGATGTGGTAAGTAACCTCTTAGTTTGAAAAATATTCACGCAAGACTTTTGCAGCCGGAAAATTTTGATGCTGTAGGATGAACTTCCCCAGAATACGATACCATATCGTATTCTAAAATAAACATAAGCATAGTAGCTGGATAGTGCTGCCTCTACATCAACCACTGTTCTTATTCTCGGATGCTCGTATATAAAACTGGACAATTTAGAAGCAACCTCTATATAATTTTTCCAGATTAAATGGGGATCCATGATCAAACCTAAGAATTTTACTTCGTTCATCGATGTTAGTACACTTATTTGTTGTTGTATGTGACATCAACTTCTTCGCTTGTGTTAAGGGAAGAATGCATCAGTTTCGTTTTTGCAACATTTACACG
This sequence comes from Oryctes borbonicus, assembly GCA_902654985.2. NCBI lineage: Eukaryota > Metazoa > Arthropoda > Insecta > Coleoptera > Scarabaeidae > Oryctes > Oryctes borbonicus. The sequence goes on from LR736877.1 coordinate 681,539, forward strand.
GAGATTGTTTTGTTTGAACCAACCTTCAGTGTGGCAAAGAATTTCTTCAACTTACTGCTTCAATAAGTTCAGGGATGTTTTTCCAATAATTATAGAAATACCATCCGCAAACATTGTTACTCTGTGACGTTCAAGAGCGTCCTTGGGATTATCCTTGATATAAATAAATAAAATGGACTTCGTATGAAAGAATTTATTTTTTTTTGTGAAATATTTAAGGAAGTATACAGTGCATTTTTTTAAGAATGCCGCATAGGAATAAATTACAATCCAGAAAAAGGTTTAAAGAAAATGTTCAAACTGTTTGCCAGTGGCCTAACATTTTGCAGCTGTCTGGCACTAATTCCGAGGTCTGTTTCTAATATTATCAAATGCTTTAGTAACTAGATAACCGCAATAAAAGAAGTCCAATTGGGCAAAATCTGGACTTCTAGTTGATTATTTTAGGGGTCCAAACAGCTCAATCCGTTAATGAGGAAAGTGAGTGTTTAAAAATTCGTTAATTTCTCGTACGCTATGAGTATGAGCTTTATTGCGCTGAAGAATTATTTTGCCATTTATTTGAATTCTTTGAACAGCTGAATTTTATTTACCAACTCTCGACCATATGTTTTGACTATTGACGTTCTCTTTGAGCAACAGCGTTCAGTTGCCAAGTACACGTTTTCTTTGAGTATATCAGTCAAAAACGGTTCTTCTTGCTGTGTTTCGAATTGTGTCGTAAAATTTAGTAGTTTTTTTGACCTGGGATGGGGCAATTTAGGAATTCTACTGTAAAGTTGTTACGTACTCATCTGTTCGAAAAATCTTCAATATGTCATAATTTTTACCTTTTCTTTCGGGGTGTAGGTAGATATCTTTGCGTTTTAATATCCTTCAAACATGTAAAACTATACGACATTTCTGATTGTAATTAAGTACAACTTAAAATGAGTTAAAATCGTCCGAAAATTTTTTCTGTATTTTTTTTTCTAACAACCCAAACAAATTATCTGAATTCTGATAATAGGAGAGAATAAATTATTGGGCCATTGCTTATCTTTCTAGCTAGAAAACGTTTTAGAGTTTGTTAAATCTGAGAGCATAATGTAAACCACAGTGTGCCAAAAATGAACCAAAAACCTAAAGTGGAAAAACCATTATCACCAGATGGAGTTTTCTGCTGTTTTTATTGGGCATCTATAAAGAAGGCACTGTATGAAAGCATCTTTTACCAATCGAAACTGGTTATTGCAAGAAATTGTGATTAATGTTATAATCTGTCAGGTTTTCTTTCATGTTTTGAGTATTACATACACCAATTAAAGATCCATGAAGTAGATTAATATCCTTGAATGAGTAAATTGAATCTGGTATCGCTGGCATCTGGTACGTGAAAGGTTACCTACGGTACTGGCATGCGTAATCTGTATTAGTATTAATTGGCGCCAGATTTAAATCAGATTATTTTAAAATAGATAAAAGAATAAATGTGTTTATCTTATTGCAAAAATACATAAATAAAATTTTACAAGTAAGTTCTGGCATTTCTATAACACTTATTTTTCTCATGTTTTTATTAAATTGCATTAATAAAAGGTATAAATTATTATAAGCAAGGAAGCGGATATTTACCAAAGTTGGAGACATCCATGTTTTTTGCTAAATTCACCGTCATCCTGGTAACGTTCACTAAAAACTCGTAACCATACATCGCGTATCGCACTTCCGTTTAATGTATCTTGCACGACGAACCTTTAGAAATCATCTATAACAATCTTTCACTATCAGTTTAGCATATTATTACTCGCCGTTTCAACTGTAAGCTGAGAATTTCAAAAAGAATTCACCAAAATATTCCATACTTTAACATTTATAAATACCGTTGCATCTTTGCAAAAAGACGCACATTGTAAATAGAAACGCGTGGCTTCGCTTGCCTGTGACGATAAGCAAATATCGACGAACATGTGTTCAGGAAATCAACAAAAAGATGGTTGCATGTTCTTCCTTGCGATACTATAAAACAGTCATGCTTTTCAAAAATGACGTGGGATTATGATTGTTAGAAAATCGTATTTAAAATTTGTTGGTTACTAAGCAAACATACAAAATTTACGTAAAATCCACGTCGTGTTGTATATGAAAATAAACCAATACTCTAAATATATTTTAAGAATACAAATATCTGCATGGAATGTAGGCAGGTTATATAGATGCTTGGGATGCAAGATGTGAACAAACGGATATTTCAGTATGGAAATTTCGCTTCTTTTACCTTATTTTGTGCTTTTTCTAATGTTATAATATGCACATTATTTGTCGGATTCTATTTTCTTAATTTATAACATTATATCTTGTATATAACTTTAGAAATAAAGCACAGTTCAGCTCCTGTAACAAATGATTTTTAAACGAAATTTAATTTCTATTTAACTTATTTATTTCACGTATCAAAAAAATCACTTCGAATTAAACTAAATCATTATTCGCGACCCTTTAAACCTATTCAACTTCGAAAAAGCACATTTCTAACTTAAATACTACTGATTTCATATGAACGGTCTACAATCTAAACGCCTGCGCTTAAAATTTACCGCACGACCTAATCGAAAGAGGTGATATCACTCGGAAAATAACCGTGCTAGTGCCTTATCAGTTTAAATAATCTCCCTGTCGATTAATTTGCAGTAAAAATATTAATTTTACGCCAATATTCGGTTTGAAAATAACGTTTTAAATATAAATTCTCACGACCCAAATAAATAAGTTCACCCTTCACGTCGCCAACTGGAAAAACAGCAGACGTCGAATGGTCTGCTTCTGTTGGCGGGTTTCGCCTGGGGTGTGACGTCATTGAACACCCCAGGTCGATATATTGTTGGTGGGTGGTGAAGAGGTGAAGGGGATGGAGTAGGTATCGAGTTAAGGGTTGTTTCAGTCTTGTTTGCAATGAACATTAAGGGAAACAGGTGTTCTCCTTTTTTGAGGCTGACCTCACCTGTTCCATGCAGCTTTTTGGGAAAGATAACTACTAGATATGATAATATCCTAGATAAAGCTAATTTAGTAAAAGCTGCGTTCGGTATATTCCTATAAAAAGCAGAGTGAGTTGATTACGATTTTAGTCACGTGATTTTGGAGTGTACAAAGATGGTCAGATATTGCCGAACGTTTTTAGAATGTAGGTGGGGTTTCTACCAGTACGCCTTTTTTTATAACTTCAAATTTATTTAGCATGGGAAACGAGGAATTGGGTTCCATTTATTAATCATTGTTGAAGCTTCTTAACATTTTAGTTTTATTTTTACGTCAACAAATTCATTAGTTTCATTTGTTGTATTTTGTAAAATCATAATTCGATTGTTTTCTTTCGTAAATTTAATATTTCACTCGTTTTACTTGTAAATTAACCATTTCATTTCTTGTAAACGCATATATTTTGTATTTATATCCCTTTAAAACATTGTTTGTGTAAGTACGTATTTAACATAAAAACATAGTTCATTTAATATAGGCAATTGCAACAAGATCACCCGTATACAAAGCAAAAAACTGCGTAAAATTACATTAAATCAAATTTCGTCAAACGCTTGTATTAAAAATCACGACAGAGAACCACTATATTCAAGCATTAAACAAAAATTCAGCACCGAGAAAGAAACCGTAACGCACATATAAGGAACTGCTACGACTGCCAGTCGTCGCTCCTTCTCCTATGCGTCATGCAGTGCTCAGGCCCGCACTATGTGTGGTTTATAATGTTACCGCTTCTATGAGGATGCAGTAGACATACATACAAGGCATATAGCGTATAGATTCTAACACGAGAACGTCTGGGTATCCGTCTTAGGCTATATTAGCTACTGTCTCCGTAAAACTAGACGTTCGAGCTCCTATAGGTTTGGTAGTGGCCCTAATAATGCATAAAACATGCATGTAAACGTTGCAATACTGAAGCCACATTAAGGTAGCAACATTTCTCGAATTAGGAGCGTTTACAATTACATACAAAGTTGCTAATATAAAGAGACCCAAAAATATGTACCCAAACAAGTTAGGAAACTGCTTTATATACTACGGTATATGCATAATTTCTTATATAGACAAGAGGGAAACATCACATTTTTTTATATTGTAACTATTCTAATATATTTTTTATATCAAGGAAATAAGCAACTATTTTATACATTTAAACAGCAATTGGTCCTCCCTCTTCGTACCGAAGCAGACGACTAGCGGCATTGTTCTTCAAACCAGAAGAACGTATCAATCGTAATGGAATTAAACTAACTTCCGGCTCTGCTGGTGATCGCTCTTTTTATGGTGACGGTCCAACGGGGTGTATAAGATTTTTAAAGATTGTCATAAACTCAGAAGCCTTTATGTGTAAAGGGTTCCGTGACCTTGTTACTATAACCCCCTCGCAGTAAAGCATGAAACGCAGTTTACTGTCTCCTAACGGGAATGGTGACTCGAGAGTGTACCTGGCCCACGAAGAAAATTTCATCCCAACGGAACTCGGACGTCAGCGTCTAACTCTGTCCAGTCAGATGCAGGCTCCCTTAGAACTGGACCGTCGAGCCGCTTTAATATTAGTGAAAGCAATTGGGAAAAGGAAAAAGGGGGGAAAATTATTAAAAATGAATAAGAAATACAAAATAATATCGTAGCGGAACAGAAAACGTTTACTGTTGTTATAGTAACCAAACAATATTAACACAAGAATCCACTTGGATGCAATATCTAAACGCAGGACTCGCCTTAAACTGTAAATATCTCTTTTAAATTCGCTGTTAGACGTATGCATATCATTAGACAAAAACCTTAGAGATATAAGTTTCCTACACGGTGGATTACGCTATTAAAAGAAAATGTGTTTCTGGCATTTAAATTTGAAAAAGTTTGGTGTTCAGTACAGAACACGCTGTATATTTTGGGTGCGTTCTAACGCAATATCTAAATGATGCCAAGAATGTAATTTAGTCATGCAAAAATTTACGCTAAAATATATTTGCATTTCGGATTTTTGGAAGGAAATACATGTATCTAAATTTAGGCGATTGGAAAATGACTCGAAATCTGTTAGAAATAGATATAGAAGACCATATTATATTGGTTTGTGTCTAGAGGGAAAAATCAAATAAGTAATGATATAGAGAGCATTCAGTGTAAAGCAACAAAGTAAATGTCTGGTTCACTACTCATTGATGACCCTGTATATGAAAGACATTCCATGTCTATGCCTTCAGAAAATTTCAGCTTTTGACTGTTTTCATAATTCCAGAAGATTGGGACACCTGAATATGATGTCAAAAAAGGGTGAAGTCACGATCATTTTTAATCTTCATACAACAGAAAAAAGAATATTAACCTACCCTAACCGGCTACTAAATTACATTAAAATGTAACATTTTCCATTGGTCTGAGCTTAATCTAACAATAAGGTAAGCACTAGACACACACGCAATTTCATGTAATTGCATTATGAGAATTTTTTCTAGGATATAGAGAACTTCAACGTATGGTTTCTTGATCCACATAGACTATTTTTAGAGGATTTAAAAGTAAATTGATTTATTTAACCGATTTTTTAAATAAAAATAACTTAAATTGAAAAGCGAATATTACTTGAGCTGTGGTAAATATAGGGTAAAGTAATGTCAACATTATTTTAAGAAGGAATAATTCTTCTAGTGCATGGTGCATGCATAGTACTGATGGTATTTAGCAAGCATTTTTTTTGTATCAAATCTATGAGCTAATCGTAATATTTGGTTTTTAGAACTGGCATTATATGGATTTTTAAAAGTGAAAATTTCTTGATGATGATGTTAAACAAATTCAAATTTATTTTATAGCAAAAGGCAACATATAATTAACAACAACATTAATCTATTCGGGGGATAGGAACTTGAAGAATCTTTTACGGTGAATCCTCATATACCATACATTACATACTTACATAAAATCACATGAAATTATTGAAGAAAATTAGCTTGACATCTATTTCCTAACATGCATCTATTAAGGGCAAAATACAGTAATGAATAGGTTAAATATTCAACAGATTTCAAACCCATCATCATCATCCAACATGCAAATGAACCTCATTTGTTTCCTATACTCTTTACACTCTATAATTAGAAAGAAGAAGCATTTGAAATCTCGGTCAATGATATCTCCACTAAGACAATAGAAAATTACACCAAGTAAAACTAATCATCGCTGAGTACATGTTTGTACCGGTTGAGAAGGTCGCCTAATTACTTCGATTTGTTTAATAATGCAAAAAATTGTAAAATTACACGTTTTCATGAGTTCACCATGTAACTTAGCTGGTATGAATAAGGTGCGACAGCTATTATCGAGATGGTGCAGTATGGTGAAATAATTTCAATTTTGCATAATGTCGGTGTTGATAGATGATAATTTATTGATGTTGGATTTACATAAAAACCCATGCAAAATGGTTACCTTTGTCGGTAGTGATTGAGAATCCCACATATAGAATAGATAATTTAATGTAATTACCTTTTTTTTAATTAATTCAAAGAGCAAGTTTGTTATTTCAGTAAAATGCTGCTTATTAAATTAATAAGGAGGACACCTTTAATTATATCTGTCCACTAATTTATTAAAAATATAAACGAGATACGTTGATATGTGACTTAATCATCATAAGGTTTGAAATAAGAAATGGGTCCTTTCACCCACAAATCCCATTAATTTCAAATATTTGCTATTTAATCTCGAACTTATATTTGGAAAAAATTTTTAAAAATTACTCAAATATTAAATATAATTTTTTTCAAAAATTTAAATTAAATTATTAATTAAAATTTTTTTAAATTAAAAATTTAAATTAAATAAATAAATATTTAATAAATGTTACTCTTATACATAGTGATATTAATTTTTTAGCTGGCTTGATGTGCTTTTGATGCACGGGACTGGTTGCAATTTTTAATTGAATAAAGAATTTACGAGAGAAAGGACCCACTTTCTTTCACAAATTCACATCTGAAGTTTGTTGTAAGTGCACCATTGAATTATTTTATTATCTGATTTTGTAAATAGTAACAGTCGTGCACTATACCAATTTCAGTAAATACTTTCAGATCACCGACGAAAAAGGGCTTTTACATTCAATACAAAGCATGTCGTTGATGAATTCATTTGAAGAGCAAGAGGCTTAAATTTGATCCCTGTAGAACTTTTGATGTTACAACATACTTATTGAAATAGAAGGAGGAGAAATCAAAAAAAAATAGTCCTTTCTCAGAAAATTCACACATCTTCAGAATCATGTTCAAGAATGGAGATGCAATTTATGACAGGATATACACGTGAGTCCAAAATTACACTCAGATACAAAAAATTTGATCCATTACTTGCCATATCATTATTTGCATTTCTAAAACTCTGGACTTTTTATTTTTCATTTTGTCAACAAATGGGGAATGTTGTTTCTGTTGTTTGTGTTTATTTTTGGACCAAGATATTTTGACAGTTAAAAAGTGGCATTGTGACAGACGGGGAAACTTCTCCAGTTTTCCCTCTAATAAATGTCTTTAACTGCAACAGATGCAACCAAGGCAGTAGCCTTGGTTCAAGATGGCCATACTCAATTTTATGCTGCTCAGGTGCTGCGTTTTAATGAAACCGGTATCTATACAAAAAAACAACGGATCGAGCCATAGAAGAGCAACATCGGAACGGAACGATAGATTTGTGGTTCCTTCAGTTTTGGGGGGATAGCTATCTAACATCGGTTGACGTGGCAAATCGTCTGAGTGAAGTAAGAAATGTACATCTAAGCAGACGAACAGTTCGTCAACGACTCGATGAAGCTCGTTTAATGTCTAGAAGACCAACCCAGTGCCCACAGTTATCCATAGAACATCGTAACGCTCGACTAGTGTTTGTACAAGATCACAAAACCTGGAGTCACGACGATTGGAGCAGCGTATTACTCTCGGATCAATCGAGATTGTGCTTAAGATCAGCAGATAAATGAGAAAGAATCTGGAGAAGACAGGGAGATCGATATGTTCGATGCAATATTGTAGAAAAATCAACTACCCGGGAGGATTCCTTTATGAAGGCTTCAAGGGACATGAACACCATTTTAGAAGAGCACTCGATTCCTTTTGTTCCATTTACGAGGCCTGGTTTCAGTTTTATGGACGATAACGGGCGTCCGCAATCGTCAACGAATATTTAAGTGAAATCGGGATTGTACGTGTGAACTGGGCCGACCTCAACATTTTTGGGATAGACTAGAAGGGCAGATTCGAGCACGTGTACCCCATCCAAACAACTTGAGTGAACTAGCTACGGCGCTTTAAGCAGAATGGGAGCAATTGGGCCAAAGTGATGTTCGAAATTTAATTGGCTCCACGCCGAGACGAATGCAAGTTGTCACAAAAGGTCGAAATGGAAATACACGGTGTTAGTTGTAATAAGTACAACTGAATTCCCAAGTACTCCAATATAATTCTATAAATTAATTTGGTTTTCCTTGGAAATGCGGTTTTTATTGAAATTTATCTATTCTTCGTCAATTTAACACTTTTCTTTACGGAGAAAAATTCAAATTCATCGAATTTTCTGTACTTCAGTGTATTTCAAATATTTTAGCAAAATTGTTGGGAATTGATACAGGTCGGTAGTTAGCAACATCTGAAGCTAAACCACACATAAGGATCGGATACACTTTAGACATTTTTCATAATGCAGAAAAATCACCAGAAGTTAATGCAAGATTGAATATAATTGATGGTTAAGCCGGAATGGGGCTGCAATCCCGTAGTAGGAACTGGAACATCTGGACCGGATGTTAGACGTTAACTATGTCCAGTTAATTGTCAAAAGTAGCATAAGTGCTATTGTAAGAAAGCCTTATTCCTCTAAAAAATTAAATCAACACAGTCTAGTGGGTTCGTGTTCGTGGACATATTATACAAGTTTGCCTAAGAGTTGACGTTGAGAGAATCTAAGTTAATTCATCGGTGATACAATGTGTTGAAGTAAAATAATGAATAGTTATAATAATTCACTTCAAGTTAAATGAGGAGTATCTTATCGCTGCAATCCTTCTCGGTTCGCTAGAAAATATTGCCTCAATTTTATTTCGTTTTCAATATCTTTAACATTATCTTGTCCTGATCCAAAATTCACTTCCTTTAAACAACCTCTCTACGGCAACAAGATCATTCTGCACAATACTGTATATACAAACCCTCAAATAACGCCTTGCATAAGACGCTGTTAAATAGAAGCGAATATATTTTTAACGTCACACATCATACAGGAATTATTAACCTTTCCGATAAGGTGAATGCAATTGATAAGAAGGCGATGGATCTCAAGTACCTTTATGCCGTCGTGGCGCCCAGCGTCGCCTCAAAACTCATTATTAGTGTATCCCAGATGCATCCAACCAGTACAATTAACAATAAGCCACTCGTATCACGTAAAATGCCTTTAAGAAATGTAATGTAAAATGTGGAAAGTGTATGTTTTATTGTTTTCCTTACTTCTGATCACGTGGTATATAATATTGTGCGTCTTTAAGAGCCATCTGATGAAGGCAACGAGCATAGAAGTTAATTTCATCAATAAAAATGAACCTGGTTCGAAAAGCAATAGCGAAGATAATTTTACTAAGAAGAACGTCTCTGGAAATAAAATTAAGCAGCATATTCCCAGATTTATGCTGGAATTATATGAGAATGGCGTGAAAGGCGGTTATAGGGATAATCTTAATTTGCCCGATATTGTAAGGAGTGTTATTCCTAAAAACGCAGGTAAACATTTAGAATGTGTAATATTTTGAGTTCCTTTCAATTGAATCTTGATAGTAATTATGGAGTATGAGCAAAAGTATAAGGACTATAAGGATAATCACTTGCTGATATTCGATGTGCCTGTTACAAACAATGACGAGGACTTTGTTAGTGCTGAATTGAAGATTCTATCAATTGTGGACGTGCCAACAAATTCTCTAAAAGGTAAGTTAACTTATTTGTAACTATACTCTCACAATTGCTAATAAAGAACTTGCTTTACTATATAAAAATTGTTTAATTTAGAAAAAGTTGGCAACCTCGCTAATCTGAACTAAATGGAAAAAGGAAATGTTGAGATTAGCGAATATCCTTCTAAATTAAAGATTTTCTTTCAAAATTACCAATCTCCATTAACTGAAATTTGCACTAATGTTTCGTTCTGCAGGTTTACAAAAAGTTGTTAAAGTTTCTGTTTATGACGACAAGGAACAACAAATTATTCCGTTACAAGAAATCAGTGCTTTTTATAGCAACAACACTTGGTTATCGTTTAATCTGACGAACCCTGTTAAAGAAATATTGTACAGGAAAGATAAGTTTTTAAAGTTAGTGATTTCCATCAAAGCATTTTTGTCATATTTTGAAGACGAGATGGTCAAATTTAAATTGTCCTTGTTACCAGTGGAGGAAGACATAGAACATGATTACCCAGTCCTTTTACTAACCTACACTTCAAATAAAAATGGTACAGTTCAGGAAGGAACCTTGAGCAAGAGGAAACGAAGAAAGAGATATGTCGATGATGATTATCTTTGGGATGATAAAGGAAGCTCAAAGAAAAATAAAAAATTGAAAAACACTTGTAGACGAAAGTCATTATATGTTGATTTTGCTGATATCCAATATGATAGCTGGATTGTCCAACCCAGTGGTTATGAGGTAATTATTCTTTATTATTTATTTGAAAGTATAGTAGATATCTTATTTTACCCTTTAGGCCTACCAATGCCATGGAAGATGTTTCTATCCCGTTGCGGAGCATCTGTCGCCCACTAAGCATGCCATCATCCAAGCTTTATTGCACAGCGTTGATCCCTCAAAAGCACCGAGATCTTGCTGTGTCCCAACAAAATTGAGCTCGATTTCCGTACTGTACGTGGATGATAAAGGTGTTTTGACATACAGATACGCTTATAAGGACATGGTGGTGACGGAATGTGGTTGCAGATAGTAATTGCAACTAAAACTAACGTATTCAGTATAAGAAGGCTCTAATTAAGAGATTCCATTAAATTGTGTATACTCAAAGATCATTATTGTTTGTTGTATCCTTAAAAGGTTTTGATGTATTTTCTGTTTGATTTGATTAACTAATTAAAGATTAAAGAAAAAGTCTAGTGCACATCTCCAAGATTTGAAAAATTTTGCATTGCTTGAAAACGGCGAACCATGGAAGTGGAAAAACTTCTTTATTTTAAATAGGATTCTCGTAGTCTTAAAATTATTGTTATTTTTGTTAATCACTTACGAACTTTTTCAACTTATAATAACTTGCAAGGGATGATCTCGAACCCGAAAATTCAAAAAATTATGAAACTTCGAGAACATGTAGAGCACATATAGATATTCATTTCGCAATTTTGTTTTTCTGCTAAGGTATGAGCAAACACTGTTTGTTGGAATGACCACAAATGTTGCTTAGTAGTTGCTTAGTGCTTCTGCATTAAATGTATTTTTGTAAATTTCTAGATTTTTAATCGTTTAATTTTATTTAAATTTGTTAAAGTAATATCTCTTTACTTTACTTTACTACAGGTTCAAAAACAGTCTATTCAACATGTTTTCCTAATATTGTGAGTAATAAAACGACAGAAATTCAAGGTTTATTTTTCGAGTTTGGCCAAAAATTAGGGTACCTTAATCAGGTAATCGCAGGTTATGATAAGTTGATGAATGCGGGGAGCTAGAAGACGATTAAAGTTTAAAAACTAAAAGAAATAACAGCACACACTAAGATATTCATTAAAAATTATTTGGGACAAACTCTACGTTACGTGTCATAAGTATGTAACCTCGTGTAGTTTCGGTTACATAAACCATCGAAGAATTACCGAGCTTTGATTCGTATTTAATTTGAAAGCATGGTACTTCCGCCATCCACCGAGGATTAACTGCAGACCAATATCTACAGTTATGCCTATATTGATAATACCATTAAGCTTAAAGGTAACTTCATCAGAAGAAAAGTATTGGCAAGATCAGCATTGCTCCTGTCCATTAAAACTTCGCAAAACTCCATTCGCCTACCGAAATCATTTTCTGTCGATTCTTGAATTTTTAGAACAAAAAGAACTGAAATAAATTTTCAACTGACTTGTAATATATATTGTGGTCTATCGAAGTGATCGATCTGAATTATCTTGTAGTATCCAGAGTCTTATCACTACCAGTAGCTATTCTTCGTCTATCTGAGGAGTTTGCTTACGCAAGACTATTGGGGGCCGGTAAGGATAGGTTCTGATGTATTCTTCAGTTTATTTAGAATATTATTTAAAGTTTTAATACTCTCCTTTAATGGTATGTATCTTGAAAATTTATTTTTATGCAAATTTTCCAAATGTTCATAGATAAGATTTAAATTAGTTACTAATTCTCTACAATGCTTGGCCTTGCTACTTGCTACTTTCTTCTAACATAATTAGTATCATTCGAATAAAATAAACGTTGAGTTTGTATTTACTCGTTCAAGAACCTTTCTTGTTATCAGATATGGTAGAATAAGGACGGGTACGGCTTCCAGCGTCTGTGCATCTAGTTTTCTTGAATTTAATTGGGTTTTTTTTTACATGCGGTAGCAACCGTACAGGGTATATAACCTTTGAAGCCGGCCATAACTTCGGAAATAGGTAGAAACAGCATTTGTAAATAAATTATGCCGTATGAAGCCTGGGAAATTTCTAATTTGTTTCTGTGAGAATAAAACTCTCAAGTAGAAGTGAGTGTATATATCTATTTACTACAATATAGCTTTTACAGAACGTCATCAGAAAAATATTTTTAAGCAAATACACGAAAAGGACGTTGTATAATGGCGTGCTCTTCTTAACATGGCCCCGAGAATGGTTTACAGATAGAGCTTGAACGGCTGGATGATTTTTTGCTCCCACTGGAACATTTAGAATGGCTTCGACTTCGGCTTCGACTTCTTCGCTTTGAACGACATTTCCTTTGCTTTTTTGGTGCTTTACAAGCGCTTACGATGTAGGGTTGTTTCTGCTGCTCGCTCATACTCCTCCATTCTTTGGCGCCTTCGCGGGCTATCTGAACGACCGACCATCCGCAATGCTTCTTGCGGTAATCCCTTAGGAAATTTAAGAATGGATTGCGCGTTATCGGCCCTTCCTTATGGCATTTTCCCCCCGTTTTTTTACCCCCTTTTTGACCAGGTTTCTCTTTGCGACTTGAAAATTTGGCACAAATTTTATCGGCGCTTTTACTTCTACTCCTGGTGGAGCTGCGTTTTCTGCTGCATTTCGCCTTCTTACATCTTGACCCTTTTCCGTCCGATTTGGACTTTGAAAGGATCTCTTTACAACGTTCGGAGCGGGAGTCGGTCCTGCCTGCCATTACCCGCCACAAAAATGATGTTGTCGCGTGTAAAAATTTGGATTTATCATCGAACTGAACAACTTTACAAATGCAATTTTGATGACATTCTAGTGTAAATATGCGTATCGCCAAGGAAACTTACTTCATTGATCAGTAGTTTAGTACAACTTTAATGGGGACGATCAGAATGCTCTTCCTCCGTAGGAGTGTCAGTTTCTGCTGATAGAGGGCATGTTGTATTAGCTTATCAACTTTGGTAAAATTTGACAATTGTCAATTGACTGTTAATATATTTTTATAGCCAAAATACCCTGTCAATATTAATATCATTTGAAGTAGTGTACAAAATTTAGCAGAAATATTTTCATCAGATAACTTTGATGCGCCAGGTGAAGTAAATAGTCTTAATGCAAATACAAAAATAATAACTTACAGTGGGAGGCTCGTAATTCGGGAAGGTGTCTTTTCTCTGACGAGTCCAGATTCACTCTACATCATCCTAATAGCAAGGTTTTAGTGAGGAGAGGGCGTGGAGAAAGGTATCTTGAAAAAACATGGCTCCACGTGTGTCCTTTGGAGGTTTGGGTTTTCAAACGGTCTCACAAATTTTGTATTTGTGGACGCTAATGGTCGTCCTCAAATACTTCGTGAACGACGTCATTGTTAGCAATAATATTGAAAAAATTATATGGTACCCTAATTCTCCTGACTACAGTTGGATCGAGTACCTCTGGGACAAATTTGATCGAGAGTTGCGATCTCGTTCTCGTCTTCCCATAACGCGCTAGATGAACGTGGAGAAGCGGTGGGACAAGAATTTCGCGGGGATCTATCAAGACGCCACTGGGAAGCATGCCCAGAAGATGCTTAGCTATGTCACAAGCACAAAGAGGCCCTACAAAATATTAAAATTAACGTTGCCACACTTAAAGGATGGATTCCTTTTTTATTAGTGGGCCACTCCAATTGAGCAATTAATAATCCTAATAACATCTTCCTACCTGATATCTATCTTATATTTGCCATTTCCCTTAAGTCAGATGTTCAGCATCATTTGCAATATCTCTCGTTAGCATTCTCATAGTTTAAAACACACCTGTATAAACTTAATATGCTGACCATATGATCAACGGTACATTCATTGCCAAATAAAATGTCTCTTCAACACTCCGGTTGTCCCCTGACATACGACGTAAAAGGCTCCAATTCACTGAAGTATGATTTACAGGGTTTTGCATCTTATGTAATGAATCATTTCGAAGTACTACCTTCTTTCCCAAAAAATATTCCCCAACACATTTTAATTGTACAAAATCTAGGCGATGCCACCAGGATTCGACTGCTAACATTCTAAAGGTAGGAGGCCCTTATAAGCAATTTGAAAGTAACAACAAAAAATGGCGACTTCGCTAATACAAAATAAAATTAAATGAGATATTGGCTTCCTTCCACTATACTCGGTTCAGGTGAAATTCTCCTTTCTCAACTTCTAATCCATCCGAATATATTTTACTGCACTAGAAGTGCGTGTAATCTCACAAATTTTAAAAGGATGTTAATTTGAAAGTTGTTTTGTAGTTGTAAACTAAAAGCTTAGTATATTACTGCACTGAAGTGGCAGCTTGGAAATACCCCCAAGTAAATATTTAACTATACACGGCAGCAATATCTATTGTCATTTTTGCACAAACCCTGTTCAAATAACACTTAACTCGGTAGACTACGAAGCTGGATTTCTTCGGGCAGCTCCACTTCCACTAGAAGCTTTAGAACAAAACGGTACTCAGAGCAATTATGTGGAATTATTAGAGAATCATTATCCACATTTGTAGGAAAATACTTTCTATTTCTGTTCACCTAGAATTGAAGTTGGGACCTCTGTGAAACATTCCAGTGTGTATTTATAGAACAGGATTTAAGCTTAGAACCCTATAAATAACTTTTATATTTCAAATAATGATGTAAATTTATACAATACTATATCAACAAGAATTTAGTCCAGCAATAATTGCCTCAAACCAAATTGCGTACATGTTCTACGTCCCTCTTTGGCGTGGTTTGCCAGTGATGATAATAGCGAATTTTTCAAAGTTTTCCTCATCCCATTTTGGTTATTTTGATAGCATTTGCAAAGGATGACTTTGGATTGATACCTACATGTATCTAGTGAGTGATTTGTCTCACCTTTCCTAAACTATTTATTACCATCGTCATCGGCAAACACCAAGATATTTGTACATTCCGCTCCGCACACCAAATTTGTTTACACCGTTGACAGAAAATCTGCAAAGTTCTGAAACAATTGTTCTGAATAATTAAAAAATATTTTCTGTGGTCTTATCTACCTTTATTTATTACCAAGGATCATTTCTCAAATGAAACCAATCTGGAATCCACTTCAGCACCTGCAATGTAAATTGTAGAATTTCATTCCAGTTCTTCTTTTTGAAGAATGCGTACATAACTTTTGAAATCTTTTGAAATAAGTATCTACAGCAAAAGTAAGCAAATAAGATCGTTTTCATTTAACTGAAGTGCCTCGAAAGATTTCTCTTGCATATGAAATTCCTAAAATGAACAAAATCCTAAGAGCTAACTGTCATTAATGCAAGTTGTGGACAGCGAGAAATAAACATAAAATCTCTTGATGTTTGCCTCACAATTTCAATATCTATTTTTATATTTTAGGTCAAAAACTATTCGATTTTTGAAATCCTTATTCTATAATTTATAGCCAAAAAATAAAATTTGTACGAATTCTGTGTTATTGACAATCGATTTCAGCAGTTGGATTCATCTTCGGATTGATATATGCATCTCTGAAAAAATGAAAATGAAAACTAAAGCTTTATTTTTGCTTATTGCACGGAATAGAAAAGATATTAATAAAAATATATATTTCATCTGGTTTCTAGTTTGCTAGTTGCAATTATCAGAATTGTTCTTGAAATAAGTACTGCAAGAAATTAATATAGACTTCCGAGATCATTCTTAGTAGAAATGTCTTTCGGGTGATGTCGCGTAGTTAATATTTTACTTGACGTTTGGCTGATCATGCTGTCAGCTTTTTCAGAAGATTTCTAAAGACTGGTGTGGTTGTCTCTTGCTCCTCGTTATATACCCCATTTCTGTTCCGTTTTGCTGATCCATAACCGTTCCACTTTGCTGATCCATAACCGTTCCGTTCCGCTGAATCGCGTCGTTCGTTGTATGACGACTCCGTAGTGCTAACTTCCACGTGCTGCTGATCTTGTATCCGTCTTCGCGATTGAAGTTGTTGGTGTTCTTCATTATTTCTATGGATTCGCGTATTATCCTCGGGTAGTAGTGGCTGGTCCTGGCTAATACCTTAACGTCGCTGTAGATTATGCGGTGGTCTCCTTGTTGGTGCAGGTGTTCTGCTATTGCAGATTTTTCAATATGCCTAAGGCGTGCGTCTCTCTCGTGTTCTTTCACTCTGCACTGAATACTCCGTCCTGTTTGACCGAAATAGTTTTTTCCAC
Source organism: Oryctes borbonicus (assembly GCA_902654985.2). Taxonomy (NCBI): domain Eukaryota; kingdom Metazoa; phylum Arthropoda; class Insecta; order Coleoptera; family Scarabaeidae; genus Oryctes; species Oryctes borbonicus. The sequence goes on from LR736877.1 coordinate 698,424, forward strand.
ATTGGCATTTGAGTTCGTATATGCCTTTCAGTTCGTAGTTTCGGTAACACGTCCTTGTTAGGAGGGAGTAGCTGGTCGATTTTGGTCACCGTGTTGAATCGTGTGGTGACCTACAGCGGCGTTAAGGTATCAGCCAGGACCAGCCACTACTACTCGAGGATAATACGCGAATCGATAGAAATAATGAAGAACACCAACAACTTCAATCTCGAAGACGGATACAAGATCAACAACACGTGGAAGTTAGCACAACTGAGTCGTCATACAAAGAACGACACGATTCAGCGGAACGGAACGGTTATGGATCAGCAAAGCGGAACAGAAATGGGGTATATAACGAGGAGCAAGAGACAACAACACCAGTCTTTAGAAACCTTCTGAAGAAGCTGACAGCATGATCAGCGAAACGTCAAGTAAAATATTAACTATGCGACATCACCTGAAAGACATTTCTACTATGGATTACGGTCATGAAAGCCTACACTCAACTATTGAGATCATTGTTTTTTTCAGAAAACTTAAAACCAGGTCATGTTATGTTCTGTAGTTGATTGTCAACAGCAATTGACATGATGCAGCCCACAGGAAACCAAAAAAAGACCTTTCTGAAACAAAACCTTCAACTATTTGCAAGAAGCTAACGATAACGATTTTGAAAACTGTATACCTGCAATTGTCGAATTTTGTCCATTTAATCGATTAAACAATTAATGATAAAAACATATTAAAGCAAATGACTACAATAAAATTTATTTTATCTTATTAACAACCCACAAATAGCATTATAATCCATTACAGTGCAATTTCACTTTTGATCAGCATTCCAACATTTTCCCCAACAAAACGACGACTACGCTGACTTTGACATTGATCGTCTAGGTGACTTCGAATCTCTCGGGGACATTGAGGGTTTTATTAATTTCACACTACCTTTGGACTTTCTCTTCTTTCCCTTGCGTCCAACCGCACTTGAACCTCGACTATATTGCCGTTTCTGTTCATCACTCATGCTTCTCCATTCTTTAGCACCTTCACGGGCGATCTGCACCACGCTCATATTGCAATGGGTCTTGCGAAATTCGCGAAGATAATTGAGGAATGGATTGCGGGTTAAGCGTCCCAGCCTATGAGATTTGCCCGACGAACCTTTGCTCATCTTGTTTCTGGCAAGATATTTCTTACTAATATGAGATTGACTACCTTCTGTCAGATCTGCGTCTTCTGCCTCGCTTCCCATTACAATCTGCTGCGGTACTGGTGACTTTTGGAGTTTAAAGCCGCGATTAGGATGAAACGAAAAATTGAATTTTAATCGATGACATTTCATAGAAAATAAATAAGGTTGTCTAGGTGACCCAATTCAATACGTTATGCGTAATATAAGGCTTATATGCAATAGAGTGATCATGTCAGCAATGGATTTCGTTTGAATATTCCATTGGATCGTGCTTGCTGCAGTATGCAATACGATATTCTTCTTAGGAACCTTACTAAACACCTCAGGCAAACATTTTTGTAACTGTTTTATTTATATAAAATTATATATTATAGTATTATCCAAAAGTGCTTATGGTGCTCCACACCAATGTTTCAAACAGAAATTTTTGCTTTAAATTTGAATGCCAATAAAAGTCTCTAAGCAAAATTCTAATTCTATCCAAATGCGTGGCCTTCACTCACAAACATCAACATTTCGTTGGCTCGTTCCTAATACCCCTAGTAATGTTGTTCAGAACAAAAGTAGTTTATTATTCATTTGTATTGTACCGTACAGTTTCAAACATTAATCATTTCCAAATACATTTCCCCAAAAAGTTCCAAAAGTTTGCCAAATAAACCGAAACAGTTAAGAATTTGCAGTTCATAATTTATTTTTCTCTTTAAGTTTATTATAAAAATATTAAAAATTCGAGTGCAGTCTATTTAAAAATTTGATTACACATATCACTGTTTTTCTTATTTAAAGCGTACGTCTTCCCTGGAACCGTATATTTCCTGTATATCACCTTTCTTAATCGATGTTTGCTTCCAGGTATTCTTTCTATCTTGTAAACGTTGTGTCTGAAATTGATCCATCATTTAAAGAAATTATCCTAGTTTTTACATTTTGAAATTCTTACCTAAACAAAGAATCTGGTTGCGTTAACCTCATGCAAAGATTTACATTCGAATAGAAGTCAATATCACTTTGGAGATTCAATTTAGGCTCTATAGATGTCATAAATTCCACTTGAGAACTGACAAAACTGTTTTCCACCTTGATTAAGCCAATAAAAACAAATCCAGCGCTAAGAACGAGATTAAAAATAAAAAATCTTGATATGCTAAAGTCTAAAATCTGTTGAACTACTTACGATTTCTCTACAAGAGATACTGCGTTCTTATTCCATAAAGAAAATTCTATTTTCCCTGATAGATCAAATGATGTTGCACCTTTCAAATCGATCTCAGCTAAGAATCCTGGCCCAAGACGTAAGTATTCATGATGATCTTGCAGGATGGCTAATGCCTGATGGAAAATGTTAATTTTTATGGTTGTTGTGGAATGATATGGATATTTTCTTTGTATTTTGGTAGTACCTGATAAGCCGTAGTCATATCTGATGCTGTACCGGACCAGACATGTCCCATCAATTCACCTTGACCCTCGAAGAACTTAAACGGCCTTAATTGAGTGCCAAGTACGGCTAGTTCCATCCCAGCGGTAGCTACGTCATCAGATGCTGCGTCGGGATCATTAGATAGCATGCTCCCTAGTCCTGCAGAAAATATTCCCAACTGCGAAAGGAATTTGATTAAAAATGTTAAATTGAAAGATAAAGCAAGTCTTACACTAAATATTTCTTGCGATACACCATCTTTGTCCATCATAACGTTGACTATACCCCTTTTAACTATTCCAGTGGACATCTCTTGGATGGTAAGCAGTGTACCATTGCTAGAAGGATTATCCATGAATTTTCTCTTTAATGCTAACGAGAATCCTTTTTGTCCTAAAATATGGTAATTATTGATCACCGGATTGCTCTGTATAATCCTCACAACCCTATCTTTAAACCTGGGATCATCTTCAGCAAGCATTTTTATTAACTGGAAGGCATACTGCTTGACTTCAAAATCTTTATCTTTAGAAAGCAAGAAATATATAATGTTCATTAGGGTGTCTTCATTGGGATTTGATGTTAAAATAATATCAACAGCTAATGTTCTGGAACTAGAATCATGTTCCTTATCTAACTGATAGAAAGTCTTTTTTGCTATGGCTAAAACGTCTTTATTCCAATTAGATGGATCCATAGCTCTAATTGCCTTCCACCCTAAAATCCCCTCTTTCCGATTTCCTTTTCTGATGACATCCATTAGCGTTGGCAAAATCCCTTTTACTTTTAAATTTCTTAAAGCCCTCAAGAAGACGAATTTCTCATTGTCATTTTTTGCATCATCCAGACCGTTGGTTATTGTTTCCTTTACAGCATTTATAATCTAAAAAATATGCCCCAATAACTCAATAGGTCAAGCATTCCGTTAAGATTGAAATCTTTACCTTGGTATTTCCCGGTTTATCTGGTAACTTCGATAAACGATTAGCCATAGATGCTATCGACAATATCAACGTTTCTTTAACTTTCGGAGGGATGTTAATTAGCTTCTTATATTTCTCGAGGAGACCAGAGATAATCGCTGGATTTGGTTGTGATGCAAGAGATAAAGCCCAAAAATAACGTTCGCATAAATCTTCATGTTTTTTGTCGTCGAAATGGATTTTTTTCATCACAGCATTGTAGGAATCCATAGTTTGCGCATGGCCTAAGATGTCAATGAGCTGGTGTCTAGAATGTAAAAAAGGTATTTACATTAATAATTAATAAATACGTAATATAATCTTACTGTATTTTCTGGTTCTTTTTCGATTGCAAAGCCTTGTTTATGTCATCCAGCAAACTCTTCCTAGCGGCTCTAACCAATGGGATGATACTTTTAGCAGACGCTAAGCTGCCCAGACTTTTTGCTTTCAAACTATCGCGGTAATCATTGATAGTATTCGAGAATGATTTGCTATCGTCACTTTTAATGTGCACCTTCTGAGTGATCAAAGACTCCTCCGTAAATATACCTTCCTCGTTAACAACTTTCTGAAAGACATCTTCGAATTTGTCCAAATTTATAATTGGACATCTTCCTGCCTCCTTAAACTTTAAAGTTTGTAGAACTTCCACTTTATTTCCAACATCTTCTTCCGCAGTCATGAAAACTACATGTTCTTCTTTAGCTTCTATATTTAAAATGTGCCTAATTTCACCATCTAATTCATAGAGTGCTTCCCGTTTCGATTGGATTGTTGCGCTAAGAACGAAATCCGGTGTTATAATGTGGGGTAAATCAGTATTTTCGCACGATTCTTTGCTTTTGGTAAATCTATTTGGGGCAGTTGAAAAATAGGAAACACTGCATCGCCCAGATGAGTCATCTTCAGTGATTTCTTGGTCAAGTAATTGGAACTACAAGCATAAACAAGTAATAGTGGTATATTTTGCGAAGACTTTAGAGATGTTAACTTACTTGAAATAAACTCGCTACGCCTCTTTTAAAATTCGATACAGTTGGAGATTCTCCTTTGGGCAGTAAGACCTTCTCAACCTTCCCCATATTCCACAATCCATAGAAGGAAGTGGTTTTAACGGAATCCAGTTTAGAGCTATGAGATGTAAATCCACCATCTTCATGGGATTTTTTCGATTTTATTGATAATCTCGGCGATTTTAACTAGAAATAAACTCCTTTGAATTCATGTGTCTACTACGTGAATCATTTACAATCATTAATTGCTTTCTTATTCATAAAGGCAATAAGCAAAGAAAATGGAGCAAATAATTTACTTTCCCGCACGATAATCGTGTTAAAACAATAGACAATTTTATCTTTCCCTCAATTAAATTTCTTATGTGGGTTGCACGTTAATAATGTGACTCTTTTTTTGTAACGCACTGTTTCACAATGCAATATATCAGGCAACAGAAATCTAGCCTTGATGAGTATGGAATTGAACGGCATAGTTTTTTTTTTTTTTAATGTACAATTATGGTCTTTCTAGGAATTGATGTATCTACACAATGAGTTTATATTAATTTGTAAGCGTTTAAATTGTATACCTATTCCACAACAAGCGTGGCCTCAGTAGAATATAGAATTATTTATTAAATTTTAAAGATACTCTACTAATCGTAAGCAACAAAATACAGGATGTCTCAAGAGGAATACATTGAAAATTTTGAAAAATTTAATATATTAAAAGTTCTGCAATATTTCAATTTTCCAAGTTAAACACTTTCACAGTTACAAAAATTTGTGTGCCCTTGCCCATTTGCCAAAAATTTAAAGAAATACAAATATTTCGAATATGGTTAGAAATGACAAATAAACCTTAAAATTGAACTAGGAATTAGAAGAAGTAATAATATACAGGGTGTTATATTTAAAATAGAGCTGAGAGCTATTCCAGCCATAACCGGAAGTGCCATATAATTATTACATTAGTATTGAAAATATTTTACTTCAATAGTACAGACTTTAATATATTAAGAACCAATTTTTCAATGTATGCTTTCTCATATATTTATCGATGCAGTACTTCGTGAAGTAGCGTGTATAGTCTGCACATATACACCGTGACCACTTAGTGCGTGAATTGAAAATAATTTCTGAGAAATTTTAACAAATAATTTTCGATTAAAAAATATTTGCCGGCAAATTCTGTACAACATATTCTGTATATTACGACGTTTTTAGATGCCTCCTTTCAGTTCATGTCAACTTCCATTACTTTAGTTTTTTAAGATAATTTACATAATTTGATCTTTTTTTTTGTGAAATGCCACTATTTATGTAATGGCCGATATCTTTAACGCCTTACATATTGGAACGGTGATTTAATTTATTTCGATTTTTTTATATCAACTAGCATCTACAAGATAACCACCGATATCGTTCCCATGTTCCACTCGTGCTATTTTATTTTTATGAACTTGTCAGTATATTTTTCAAGAATTTAATAGACAAACCGTTCCAGAATTTTTTTACGAATATTTCTCGATACCCGAAATATGCTTCTACAAAATGAAATGCGGAGAGGAAGATCCTCGTGGTTGGATTTTTTGGAAAATTGAACGTGTTCCGGGTTCGGACCGTGTCATGGTTAAACGTTTCGCCAACAATCATATGGGGCTTCTTCAGGAAAGGGAAAGGTAGTAGGCCACGGTTAGCAGTTAACTCAAATGTAAACCACGCCACAGGCGAAGCTTACTGACTGGGAAGTCGCTAATCACCCTAACTCAGCATGTGAATCATGCTAGTGGCGAAAATCAACTGTGTTGCAGATGATGGGCTTCCATACATCTATGAGTATACCTGTACCTTCATTGACACCTTTAAGATGTTTAAGGGTCTCTGTTGACTCTGTAATTTTCCGATTGTGCAAATAGTTAATTAAAATCTTCTAACCAATGACCTTACTTCTAAAAGAATTTTTAATCTAACAGTATTTTAAGGATCTTTAGTGAAAATTAGTCATTGGAACCATAAACTTTATTACAACAGATTCAACTCCAAAAAAATTGGTAACGGCATTGAAATTCTTCCAAATTGCGTGGTTATAGCTAGTGATAAGCAAAGGAAACTGAACGATAATAATTGTTTATAATCACATCTATGAACATGTTCGAAAAGGAATATTCTGGGCATAATATTTCCAACATTTTTCCGTCGGGATATGCGTTAGAGATATTTGCAATTAATTAAATATCCAATATATTACCAATTCCAAAACTAATTTCATCGCTGAAAAAGCTAACGTAGAAATTAAATGCTAATATATTCAATTAATTTAGATAATTCTTTTTCTAATATGTTTTTGACAAACATTTCTCTATAACCAAAATGTATCGCTCGTTAGTATTTTAATTATAAAGCTATGCAGGTAAGTATTTTGCTAAAATGTGCAAAGTGTTGTGACGAAATACTATAAATTTTCCAGTATCATACCGGAAACATACTGGGAATTCACAGAAGCATTTTATGCGTCTAATTTAGTTAATTACACAATAGTTAAATCACTTTCTTTTCTAAACAGATTAGTTTTAATCATTTTCTAGCATTATTTCATGCTTAGTCAAATGTACAAATGACCTTAGTCAAATGTACAAGGTGGCGCACCAAATTCGTAAAATATTTTTGTTTATGTTTTGCAAGTTTTAAAATTATTTTAATATATACTGCATCACTTACACTCGAAAGTTGTAAAAATGTGAATGGAATACTCTATTCATTATTGCATATTTTAATAATACGGGCTAAATAAAGACAAGTTACTATTATGTTTCCTATAACTAACTCAGGCTGTTTTTGCTAAATTTAACTAACTACTTTTGAAAATGTGGAGCAAAATATAAGAGAAAATGTCTGCCTTACGTATTTAAGCTAAATATTTTTAATTACATTTATTTTTAGTCGATGCATTAGACTCGATGGGAAAATGAAATGATCCCTAAAAATTATAAAAGGCTGGATGAAAATAAACTTTCGATTTGGACTATCAATAAAATCATATAACTTTCTTATAGTAAACGGAATACCTTGTATTCATTATCTAGATTATATTTTAGATTTCCTATAATCATACGAATCTTGTATATTTTTAGTAATTGAGAATTTTTAATTTCATTCATTATTATTACTGCTTACAAATATCAATCTAACCTTTCAACTGGTTTTTCTTCCGCATTAGTTAAAAAGCGACATAACTATAAGCGGCAAATTCGTGCTTTATTAAACGAATAACAAACTCAAATGTCAAAAAATAATGTTTCAACAAGCGTTCAACTCAATGTCCATCTTTTTCAATACATAAGCGAACTTTACTTGTGAGTTCGTTTAATATAAGGTTAATAAGTCACTCGCCTTTTGTTAAATAACCTTTCTTCTTTTATTAGATTGATTTCGTTTTATTCCTTTGTTAGATTTTAAGTATAGTAACGTTCATAATGTTGTATGTATAGGATAAAACCTGTATATTTTATTTCCCTTTGAGTTTCGTCTCTTTTCTTAGAAGTCATTATGTCCCTAAATCTTAAGAAATCGCATATAACATGTATTATTTCGATTCCCCTATTTTAGCTATATGCCTTTTGGACACATTTGGTGTTATGTATCTACGTAGTGTAAGGGATGATGCTGCAATAAGACAACAGCAAGCTATTAATATATGTACTTAGTCCTTAGAAAGTTAAAATAAAGTTAGTCACTTTAATGATAGTCCAAATCAAAAGCATATTTTCGTCCACATTCTATAATTTTTAGGGACCAATTTTACTTTACCATCAAGTCTAATGCCTCGACTGAAAATAAATAAAACTCAAGATTATACATATAATCGATAAAGGCTTTTTAACCGTAAGGTGTAAGGCTGCTTCACTGCTCTTCACTGATGCACAAATCTTGCCCGGTTTTTCCTGTCCCTCGCAAAATTTTTCCACTGCCCAGTTTCACTCCCCTCTCCACCAAACAGTGCGCCACCACATCGTCCCACTTCTTTCTTGGTCTCCCTCTTATCTTCCTCTTTTGCGATCCTGTTTGCCATATTTGCTTTGCTTATCTCTGTTCCCCCATTCTGATCAAATGCCCGAACCAAAATTCAAGATACCTTCAAGATACCCATTCGGTCACCGGTTGATGATGAGGACCATTCGTGTCCTCGAAACGGCCGTCCCGGACTATTTATTATATTACTATATAATAAATTAAACTTGTGTGGTGCGGAGGGTGCCGATACTTATGTGTTGTTTATCAAGATACCTAGTTTAAATACGCAACACAGGCGCCCATGCCAAATTTTGGCCAACATTTATCAAAAACGGCTTGAGTTAGTAGCTTGTTTTTATTTAGTCCGAATTATGAAAATATACAACATTTTTACAACCTTAGTGTGTAACTTTCTTTCGAGTCACCCAGTATAATATAACAAAACAATTATAAAACCTTGATTTAAATGAACTTATCTAGTAGAAATGCACTGTTTGACCATTTTCGTATATAAGTTGACGCGAATGTGGTACGCTGGTCTATATATGGGATCTTTCAAAATTTCCATAAAAAAAATATTTTTCTAAATGGTCATTACTGTATATGCTGTCAAAGTATAATTTATTTTGATCTAAAAATTATGGCACTTTATAAAATAACAAATCAACTTTTATTTACCGTAAACTTCAATAATCTTCTGTATTCGGAATTCCAAACTGATTCCACTAGCAAATCACCTCGCACTGAAAACCCGACGTCCTTAGCGACGGCACCTTTCTCATTGAGCAAAATTCGCACGACGTAATCATAGTCCCACGATTTTCCTACTTCGAAGAAATGCTTCTCGGAAAGGCTTCCCGCACCGGCCGAAGCCGAGGATATCAACACAAACCCGTAGCAAAAACCGCAGTACAAAGTCAAGAGCATGGCGGCGAAATTCTGCGTTATGGGTAACATCTTCTTAACTAACTAAAATGTACACTATCCGACGATGTTTTCGAAGATTATAAACCAGGTTTTTATCAGATATTCTTCGCACAGGAATCAGAAATCAACACGTATTCAAAATAAAATGCAGAACTTGCAGACTGTATCTGTGAGATTTCGTTTCGTGTTATCGGGCGCAAGTTCACAGGTTATAGTTGGTTACAGATTGTAGGAAGTACACGTTGCTTACGCAGTAGAGGAATAAATTGTTTTTGTTTAGAGAAATGAGAGGCTCGTCTCCCCCCTAACTGGCACCATTATCTTCTATTAACTGAGTTGTACTGCTTCAATAGTGGGTTGCTTGATGGTACCATGTTTCATTCGAAATAATATGGATTTCTAGAAAGAAACAGAATATATAATGTAACAATCGAAAATATTCATTAATCATTTTTTTTTAGCAAGTACCTATATAAAATAACAGATCGCTATTTATATATGAGCGTTAACGTCAGAAATGCTGTTTATGATTGTATCTTTGAGAATGAACACTGAATAAATATAAGATAATGGGAGGAGATAATTTTGTAATTAATCCATTGTTAATGTCATGTTATACGGGGTTTATAAATAAAGTTAAAGGCAGTGAAAGAGGCGCAATAATACAGCGGAAACCGCTTATACAGGATGATTTATAATAGATGTAAAACCTTTGACATCCCGTTCAAGAAGTCATTTAAACCAAAAAATGCTATATAAACATAGATACTATTTTTTCTATTTACAGAGCTACAAGAGATTTAAATTTTAGAAAGATAGGTCTCTCTGGTGAGTATCGACTTTTCTTTAATTATCAAAGTTTACAAGTTACAACATAATCTTCGTCAGAAGCTAAAAATAATTACAGTTATTAAACAAATCACACACACATTAAAAGCTCCTTTCATATTTTCTAAAAGTTTCTTTTAAAAATTGTTTATTTTTGGTCATTAGTTTTCTATTTTCTCACGTACTATTCTATTATTAATTTGAATAAATTAGTTAAAAATGTACCTCCCTTTGTTAACGAAAAATAATTGTTTTTTTCTATTTTAAAAGTATATTTTAGTAAAGCGATGACGTTGAACTATACTTTCTTCCACTTCAAATCCTTTTAATATTATATTTTCCTCCTTTTTATACATTTCATTTCTTTATTAATGCTAGCGGCCACATTTTGAATCAATGGGAAATTTTCGTTCTATGGCTAAATGTAGAATGCTATCTAACATTTTTGCTTTTGAAACAATTTTCTAAAAGCTTCTTGATCGTCAATAAATGTAGTTTTAACACTATGGTGCCTCAGCTATGGTAAATTCAATAATTGAATGCACATTTTCCTCAACGATTGCTTGGCCTCCAACATCTTCCAACCTAAATCCGTTGGATGTTTCTCTCTGGAGCCATTTGAAGCAGCTAGTTTATAGTGTTGAAATAAACATACGCGAACAATTACTTAACCGAATGAAAATCGTCAAGATGGTACAACAATAGCGCATCTTTACGGCTCAATGATTCGTAGGTGTCATGCTTATATACGAGCACAAGGAGGTAATTTTGAACAACCATTATAGGCAATATTTTCTTGCATAGTCATTTGTTTCTATTATTTTTGGTTATTTATTTTTCCAAATATCTATTTTTGAACATGTACGGTCTCCATTTTATTAAAATTTAAATCTGTAAATACAAAGAAAAAAGTTCTCGGACAGGATGTATCTATTGCAAGTTATTAGTATCACGTATTGTCTTTATGTGATCTTAAGATTAAATTCATATTACGATAATTATTGCTATTGAATGTCCAGTATACAAGGTGAGTCGGAGGTTTGGTAAAGTCTAAAGAAGGATGAAAATTAAATTCGACATGTATGTTTACACATATACGTATTGGTTCTGCAAGCTGTAATTATAACGTATAGCTAAATATTACCTGAAATTTGAGGTAAACGAAGTTCTAGATTAAACATTCTTCACCTGTATTATTTTATTATCTTATTGGGTTATTTTTTGTTTATTATTCATATTTTATTGTAATATTCATGTATATTTCCTCAACCAAAAATATATTATTTACATTTGGTTCCGTAAATATGTACACATCATATCCGGAAATTAGATGCAGATTATGGTGATACATATTTACAGAATTTGTCTTGTTTTTATATTTTAATTAGTAACTTTCCACCATAATCACAGATCAAACTTCATATCATGAAATTAAAAGGTGTTTAACCTTTGATAATGAAGACTATATAAAGAACATTATCATTAGTAGCCTCATATTAAGTATCTACAGTGATTATACGTACTTATATATTTATAATAAATGTATTATATTCAATTAGATGTACCCTTACAATCTCACATTTTAGTAGTTTTAATTACTCTTTGTATATTTTTTCGCTTTACGAAATATTAGTTTTCCCTTGATAAAATATATTTCTGTCATATAACCTCCGTAAGGAGACAAACCGATGTATTTTGATGTATGGTTTTCTTGTTTACGGTTACAAAAAATAAATGGCATCAAAAATAAAAAACTATTTACAGTAATTGTAAACCTTCCAGCTTTGTGCTTTGAAAAAGAAATAGATTTCACATAATGAAGGGATTTTTACATAAAATGTATAATTTCAGATTAAAATGAGACGCAAATCAATGGAGTGGCAGGATGATAACCATACGTTACCTATATGCAACTAACTCTTTCTGGTACGTACAAGAATTGCACGAAAATCCTGCCGCATCTGTATATGTGTACTAGACAAAAATAGACAATGATTGTTATGCGTTTTCCCATTCCTGATACAACACAACGTGTATTACTGCATTTCTCTCTTGCTGGTTAGTAACAATAGTTAATAGTTAAAGATATTTCAACAAAAAGCAAGCAAAACGATATTTCAATTATAATTTTTCTTTAGTATTTCGTAAATGTGGACACGTTTAATTAACGAATTAGTTATATGAAATAAAAGAAAGAAATTAACAAGAAAAGCCTTAAAAATGGGTTTGTTCGTAAATATAGTGGGGATAATTTGATTAATTAATTTTTGAAACAATTTCCAAATTCGAACAGGCAAAATGTCAATCGATCCTATCTTAGCATGCAGTTCTGCAATACTAGTGGCTCTATTATTTTGAGCGCTGTAATTTAAAAACTTGGTGTAACCTCGAAGAAAATAATTCTTAGAACAATTAGGTTCATCCGTAATTGAAATGTTTTTCAATTATTCTCACATATTCATAGCATTATGAACAGGGCATCCACCCTGTTCAAACCATACTATATCTAATGTAATATCTTCTATATTAGGTTTTGTAAGGAATAAGGTATTACGGTCGCCTGCAAAAGCTGTAAATATCTATTCAGTGATCCTTCTAGAAACAAGGTTCCAATTTTTCAAATTTTGAGGAAATGCCAATGAAAAAAGGTCGTTTTTTAATTTCTTATCAATTTGGCCAACACTCTAGTACAATCTTATGTTTTCCAGCTTTTTAATAACTCATTCTTTAATCATTCTAGTTGAAGCAAATCTTTACCTTATAATTCTGTTACTAAATGTTTTTTTAGGTAAATATACGCGGGTTTGCCCTAACTAGAACAATTGGAAGAATTCTTTACAAAAAGAAAAATAGAAAAAAGAATAAGTTATGCAAGAATATTGCCAAATTAGTTAGAAATAAAAAAAAAGGATCTTTTTCCTTAATATTTCCCAAAAATGTAAGAGTGTGATTCTTTTTCTGTAGTGTTCCAATTTTCTTCTCGACCTTCGACAATAATCTTAAAAATTTAATTATTTTGGGATTTGAACTCTTTGGGGAGAAGAAAAACATTCTTTTTCCTTAGTCTTCATTTAATGTGTTACATTTCGTCGCGCTGAATAAAATTTTTTTTTTAATTTTTCACTTTTATAATATATGTATATATAGTGAATTCATATTTTTTATTCTTTTTTTTATTTAATTTTTATTTAATACATTTAGCATTAATTTACTGTTTATTTAATATTACCCTTACCTGTAAGTTTTCTTTTTTCGATCCATTCTATATTATTCATCGTTGTAATTTTTTTTTTTTATATTTTCTGGTTAAATTTCATTTATTAATTTTTATACATTTACTATTTTTGTAAAAATTGTACGAATAATTTTGTTTACTAGCGTCTGTTCGTCATTTATATTTCAATGTTTAAAACCATTCATCCAATTTTAACAAAATTATTAAATATATCAACAATAACAATTGAAATTTTGATCCTATAAAGACTAAACTTTAATATAAGCACACATAAAAATATTTTTGAGAACAATTACAACGATGAATAACAGATTGGATGGCAGAAAGAAAGCCAATAGACAAGAATAATTTTAGATATACTGTAAATGAGTTAAACTAATGATTAAAGATGAGCAAGCTAGAAGAATTTTGCAGCGACTAGACAGACTCGTGTTTTGTTAACTCTTTCTAGTCGCTGCAAAAAAATAATAATAACTCCTATTAATTAAACTCTTCTCTACTTATGATAGAAAAAAAAGTTAAAAAAAGAGGCGAAGATTATGAATTCGCTATATATATTACAAAAGGGCAAAATGAAAAAAAGACTTTGTTATCTCGAAATAGGTGTGGAAAATATTGGCAAACAGCGCGACGAAACGTAAAAGATTAAGGAAAAGGAGTCCCCAAGGATCTCAAATCCCAAAGCAATTAAATTTTGAATATTTTTGTAAAAGATTAAAAATGGATCACAATAAATAACTATTATTATTATTATTATTATTATTATTTTGTTAACTCCTGGAAATAAATATCAAATTTTGGGAGTGAAACAGGTCAGCTGATTGATTATATGCATTGTGCATAATTTGATATAATTTTTTAAAGACAGACAAACGTAATCAAAATTTATCATCAGTTGATGTTCTCATATGATGCTACTATTTTTATTTACGAAACAAAATTATGTAAATACCAAACGGACAAATCTTATTTGTATATTAATGGATTGATATTAACCTTGAATTTTGAATCAAACAAATATCAAACCAATTTTTAACATCAGAACCTGTTTTCGCAAATGTGTTTATTAAAAATAGATATATTAGAAAATATATTTTTCATCGTTAAATATGTTTCAAATTAAACTGCTCTAGAGCTGATAATTTTACATAAATGGCATCAAGTTTTTTTTTACATCTTAATTTTAAATACTGTAACTAAAAGCCACGTAAATACTATTATGCAAGCAAGCATGTGATACAAGGTCAGTACAGACCAAGAATAAGTGCAATAATTAGGGTTTTTCCGATTTTAGTTGCATAAATAACAAAAATGTAGTATTTCCGGTTCTTATTTTAATATGAAAGAGTTCATCGGGAAGACCCTATTATCCCTTGCCCTGTTATAAAAACTAGCCTCTTTCACATTCAGGAGAATCTTAGATAATACAGCGGATGTACTGTGCAGAAATTGTCGTATTAATTTTGTATCCTTCAAAATTTTCACCAAGAAATTTTGATAAAATTATTATAGATAGTTAGCAACATCATATTAAAAATTGAACTCCAAATACGTCATTTAATAAAATAAATAAAAATAATAATAATAATCCCGTGTTTATTTAGACAAATCCATTACGATAAATTCCTCTTTAAACTTATTTACTTTACACTAATATTTTCTAAGCAAATTTAGGGATAAATAAATAAATAAAAAAAATAATTACCCATTCCGACGTTAATTCCAAAATTAATTCTTATCTTCCTCAATTAAACTACGATGTCTTCGAGAACCATTAACGAATCAATTAAGCTTATTAAATGAATACCATTGCGTAAACCATACTTTGTCTCGACCATCCATCGATTCCAATTAAATTACGAAACAATGTTACATTCTTTCGTACTATTTGATACCTCTTTTCCCAAATAGCAACGACATCACAACTAATCGACCGACGGTCAGCTTCAATGTGTAAAAGACCGGAATATTTACTCATTGTAATTCTTTCAACGGACTACAACACGCATAAAGGTATGTTTTGTTTGTAAGAGGTACCGTTCTTCAAGAAACCTCACGTTTTAATAACTTGAACGAATAAATGCATTGGCGACGGTTAAAGATGTAGAAGAGGAGGAATATAATGCGGAAAAGGTATTGGAATTAAATACGTGAAGTCTGTTTAACATCCTAATTAGAAGACGCGACTCAATTTTAGGATAATGACCCGTGTTACTTTTCCGTTATTCGAGAAGTTATTGTTTGTCATTCGTAATGACTTGCATATTGAATTTATTACGGAACACTCTTTTTTTATTATAATACCTATAATTATATTAAATAATTTAATTAGCGAAGCAGTTTTACATGTTTTTGAATTTGATGCCTATAATTAAACCGGATTCAAGAAATACAGGTAACTGTATTATTTACTCAATCATTAAATTAGTTTTCTTTAAATTATATGTAATGGTTTTTAATATAATCTATTAAAAGTAGGTGATTTCGACTCTAAACTAAATATTTGCAAAAATAAAATATTTAAATAGATAAATTAAGAAAGAATCATACAGAGCCATCTACTGCAAAGTATTTGAATCAAAATGGTAACCTATTCCATTTTCTATTTTTCAATTGTTTCAAATAGGTTTATTTCTATTCACTCAAAGATGAGGGCGCCATCTAATGAATATTGATAAAACGATGTTTCAATCTATATCAATAATGCGCAAACTTGCTAATAGGTAGTAGATGTCGCTAGTACTAATGGCGGGAAAATAAATATTTTTTTTATCCAAGTATAAACAAATTATTAATTTATAACATAAATTATTAATAACAACAACAATGGATTGTTTTCCTACTGAAGAAGAAGAATTCGAATTGATGTACAGCGATGAATTAGACCTTATTAGGGAACAGGAAGGTTAATTTGATATTTGTAGGTTATATTAAATACCATCAATGAAAGTCATATAATTTTACAGAATTTGAGAGGCAAACTCAAGCTAGCGCACAAAATCGTACTAGTAAGTTAAACGAGAAAATCGTACAACCATCCTCATCAAATATAACGTTAGCCAATGAATTCCCTACTGAGGAAGAAGAGTATGATTTAGTACCGACTAATAAATTCGAAAGGAAGGAACACTCGAAAGGGCAAGGTAAAGAACTATTTCCTTGGGAAGCCTTTGTTTATTTGAACTAATTTTATATTTCTAGCTAATCAAAGTTCTACGACAAATACAATAGGCTGTAATAGTTCAATCGTTCCTAACAACGTTCAACAAACTACAGTCAACAATGGATTTCCAACAGAAGAAGAAGAATTTGAATTATTACATAGCGATGATTTTGAATTGTTGAAAGAACAAGGTAATCATAGTATACTTGGCATTAAGGATTGTTGCATAATACAAAATAATTTCAGATATTGGGGAACGTGTACCAAAATCACGAAAGGTACTAAATTTTAATGGCGCATCACAAAGTACTCAATTATCCAATAATAAGAAAGCAAGTTTTAGTGATGATTTTGTTCCCATCACAAATGAAAATAACACGAATAATACTAAGGGTGGCAGAATCAATACGAATAAACGTGCTATCGAAGAATTATTTGGAGATATCGACGATTTATTGTCGGAAGATGTCACACGAAATTACGAGTCTGTTTCAAAGAAACGTAAGAAAGGAAGCAAGGAAAATACAGATCTAGCATTAATAGAGCATATATTAACTCTCCGGAAATTATCAAATGATTCAAGTAATCCAGCAGCAAATTTTGGAAAGAATTACACTTCAGTAGAAAATAAAAATCGTGCTAACGTATCTCTAACAGTTCCCAAATATCCATTTATTGCTGTGAATAATCATAATGGTGAGAGAATTTATGTAAGATGCCATTCGGAGGAATATGAAAAAGATGAAATTAAGAGGATTACAGATCGGAAAAATTTTGGTGGGATTATGGGGCAGACATTCAAGAATATATGGACGGAAGCTACACTATATGTATGACAAATCCATCACGCATTAAAGATATTCATGTATCATTTTTTATTTTAGATAAACAATATATTAAGTGTAGAAAATGGTGTAGAAGATAAAGAAGTGGAAATTGTAGATGTTTCAACTAGTTCAGATGACAATAAAAGTTTATGGGTCGATTTATATAAGCCTCGGAAGTATTTCGAACTTCTCAGCGATGAAAGTACTAACCGCATTCTTCTGAGATGGTTGAAATTATGGGATAAAGTAGTCTTTAATATAAGGCCAAAATTGAAGCCAATGAAGGCTAATCAAAAGGAAGTTAATAATAAATTTAAGAAACAGGAATTGTCTTTGGAATTGGATGAGCATGGCAGACCACAATATAAAGTTGCATTGCTGTGTGGACCACCAGGCTTGGGTAATTTTTTTTAATTGAAATTATAATTCAGAGAAATTTAAAACAAATGTCCTAATTTTTTTAATTATAAAATTACTGATTTTGTCATAAGTATTTTCGAAGTTTGAGATTTTAAAATAAAGCAGTTTCCTTCAATACAAACATGTAATATATGTAGTCTGAAAAATGTTGTTTTGCCCCAATTTAAAAGAATTGACAAAGTCATTCTCTCTGTGTAAATAAGTCTGTAATTGTTATCTTGAATTACTGTATAATACACAGGGTGTAGCGATTGTATGTCTGTCTCTTATTAATCGAGTTGTATGCTAAGTAACAAATTGATACTTTGGCGATGTAATATGATGTTGTATGTGCATATTTAGGAAATATACTCCAGGCACAGTAAAATTCACTTTTTTGAATGGAACATTCTGTATATTTTCACATTATCAAAAATCCGTAACTATTCTAAACAGAAATTTAAATTTTCAGGTAAAACTACTTTAGCACATATGGTTGCTAAACACGCTGGTTACAATGTAGTCGAAGTCAATGCCTCAGACGATCGAAATTTAGATAGCTTCAAAACTGCTTTAGAAAACGCTACCTCAATGCGGTCAGTTTTGGACAAGGAAAAACGCCCAAACTGTTTGATTTTCGACGAGATTGATGGTGCACCAGTTCCCTCTATAGACTTTTTGGTCAAATTCATAAGCGGTAATCACGTAACCAAGGCTAAAAAGGGAAAAAACCGCACTCAACATGTCTTAAAACGTCCGATAATATGCATTTGTAACGATGTCTATGTTCCAGCTCTAAGATCTCTGAGACAAATCGCTTTTGTTGTTAGATTTCCTCCGACTGCGAACACTAGATTGGCAGAGAGATTATGCGAGATCTCTAGAAAGGAACAAATAAAAACGGATATGGGTGCTTTACTAGCTTTAGCTGATAAATCTCACGAAGATATTAGAACGTGCTTGTCATTTCTACACATTTTCAAGTCTCAAAACAAAATAATCACATTAAGTGACGTGATAAAAAGTAATATTGGCGAGAAAGATATTCAGAAAGGACTTTTCGCCGTATGGGAGGATATATTCCGTATACCAAGGGTTCCCAAGAGAGAATCTGACGATAAAAAGAATATTGATGTTAGCTTGACGACCAGAATGGCTAACGTCTTACATACTGTTAATTCCTTTGGTGATTTCGATAGAGTGATGCTTGGTGTTTTTGAAAATTATCCCAAAATGAAAGTGAAAGATTCTTCATTGGTGGCGACTTGTGAGGCTTTAGATTGGTTCTGCTTAAACGATAGGCTCAATAAATACGTTACGTCTAAGCAAGATTATAGTTTGGTGACTTATCTGCCATACGGCTTTGTTATCTGGCACTTTGTGTTTGCAAGTTTGAATTGGCAGAGGATCAATTATCCTTCTATTAATTATGAGGTACGTAAATCCTTATTAAACTTATTGAAATAGTTAATATTCTGGTACAAATAATTTATATTTCTGCTTTTTTACTAAAATCATTATCACACCTTCACATGTTTTAAATCATTCCTTATTTATAAGGTTTTTTATTTTTTCTCCTCCCTACATTGACGTCTGAACGGTACTTTCGGATACCAATTGCTACAGATCACTACTTCTAAAAGTCGTTAACATCTATGGCCATGTTTTTCGTAGCCTTCATTTCCCTTTTGACCAAAATCCAATACCTTTCAACTGGCCTGGGATCTAGATAATTTGGGGACGAAAAGAAAGTGGATATTCGATGCTGGCTTATACCAAGGCTTCGCGAAGCATCCTTTGATGTAAATGTTGGGGTTAATTATGCAACATTCTTGTGCAGGAGGACCAGGGACCTAGGTTTCACCGTCCGTGATGTAGCACTTGAACTTATCAACAAAATTCGATTGTGATCTGGCACTATCTTCCGCCTCACTGTTCTTCACTACATTCCTGTGTGGAAGCTTTTGAACCTTAAAAGGCTTTAGTGCATCTGCCTTTTTTGACCTTGCACTCAAAAAACTTCCAGTAACCCACCTTTTGATCAAGACAATCTTTTCCGTGCCAAAATCTTTATTCTTCTCTCGGAACCTGCCATCCGTGTGATGACTAAGTCTTCGTTAAACTTTTTTAGTACTCTTGAAAGAGACCAACCTTTTTTAAAATGCATTGAGGGTACTTCTTAGAAATTACAGCAAACGCTTTTCGTACTACTCGATTCGCTTGATATTTTTAAATTAATAAAAATAATTAATTAAAAAAGTTTTTTAAAGATCACATTGGACCTTCAAGAGTAATGTTGCGAATCTCGTCGCTTGCCAGTTATCCAAATTAGTGAAGTGTTTCAGCTTTTGAGTAGGGGATTTCGAGCCATATTTCTTCATCTTCTACATGTATCGGCGACTGAAATTAACCTCATCTTCCACACGTGTCTTCCTTCACAAAAATGTAATTACTTCGACCATATACGAGCTTATTATTTCGCAAAAAATATCTCGAGTCATTTATCTCGTGTTCTTCGCAAGATTTTTATCCCATATTATAATACATACGTAGGCCTTGAAAAGAGGTAAACCGACTGCTACTTAGCCATTACACCTGAACGAAGCTTTTCATTTTGCGTTGAATAAGTTTTTCTTTGTTGTTGCTTTTCTTTCACCCTTCAACGCTTAGCGTCAGTCCGGCAGAAAGACAAAGTGGAACTGCTTTGCGCGGAATAAACACTACGAAAATGAGTTATCAAGCTGCTGCGAAAGTAAACACACGGCTAAAGCGGAATGAAAATAATGGGGTAGCAAGTCGACAAAATACGGAGATTCAATTCACTTAGCTCCGGTAGTAACGCAGCGGTTCTAAAACTTTGGGTAGGGAACATATTTTCATGTCAGCTTCATTTTTATTCGAAAAATTATAAGAGGAAACTAAATATTGGTAAAAGTCTTGTATTAATCTTCTTATTGATTTAAATCTTGATGTTTATTAAGGAATTCCTTGTTTTAGAGATTTTTTAATTACAGGGAACGGGGATATACGAAACGATTTTTTAATATTCTTTAAAATATCAGTCTTAGCTGGAAACATTTAAGAAATTCAAAATAAGGGATCGATAGAACATAGCTTAACCTTTTCCGGTCTAATGGTTTCCTGGGCCGATTACCTTTTTGGGGTAATTTATTTCACAGCTTGCTTTGCACAGGAACATTTTACTGACGTTTGGTATGCTAGATATGTCTTGAAGTACGCTAATTGTTATCCTTTGTAATTTTAAGCCATAATTTGTCGATATACGACTTTGTGAAAGATATTTCGCTATTTCCTCCACTAGTTTCTAGTAATCCTGTACTATGTGATTAACAAGTTGATATCTAATGGACGTTGCTCAATTGAATTCCAACAAGTCGAAAGTATCGTTTCTTCAACACGTAGTCTATGCTTTTGCGACGTTTTTTTTTTTTACTTATTCCACGTTTTGGAATCGCTGTTATTTAGGAGAAAACAAGAACCTTGGTGACGGACGTTGTATGCTTTGATTCACCTCTTAAAAAAATCACAACGTACCGCATCACTCCGTCCGCTAATTACAGTTTACAGTATCAGATCAGGATCCTTTTTATGTGTAATGAGTTTGGCGAGACTCGGAGCGGATCGCTTGCATAATTCAGCCGTTCATTTAGGAAACCGCTCCGGCCACGCCACCAACACCACCGCCTCGTTGGAAAAATCGGTAAAGCAACAGCTGCAGAAATGAAAAGCAAATGCATTCACAGATCAGAAGCGTTGTGCGTTATTCCTTTGCTTGTCCTCTTCTGTTACTGGCAGTTCTTGTTATCTAGCGAGTTTTGAGACTCGTAGGGTTGTTCTGATGAATAAATTATTGGAGATGCGGTCAAAACAACGGTAGAAAAAAGCGAGAAATGAGGGCGAAAGGAATAGAAGGACTGGATTTGTTTCTTTAGAGGTTAATTTCTCGTGGGTTGGAAATGAAAAACGTTAGGGAAAATGGACTTGTCACTATTAATTATTAAATAGGCATATTTTTAACGAAGTTTCTTCTGGCATCCTCGTTAAATTTTTGATAACTTATAACGGAAAGGCAAAGAATTTTGCTAATTTCTTGTCTTAAGAAGTAAATAAATGAGAACTTATTGTAATGTAACAAAGGCCTTATTACAAAGAACAAAAAATATATAATTGTTGTCAATAGTCGTGCGCTGCACAAAACAGGTGCAAGTTGTAATCTGTTTATTAATCCAAATTAAGACTCAATAATATTAATTGGAAATGGTCAACAAGATTCGACAGAGGAACTTCAGCGTCGTAATAGGTACATTCGTAGAAACCAGAAACTAAGTAATCAATCTTTTGGGTATTCCCAGATGAACCGAATCCAACAAGATTTGTTCGTTCTCGAAGATCTTTCAAGAAAATGTTTGCTTGTTTCTTTCGTTGTACTGGACATGTTGCAGGCATTGCTTTGGTGGATCAAAAAACAGTTAACATAAAATGGTAAACAATGTGTACAACGATTTGTGCCAAAACATGTTTTTTCCTTCATCGTTTTTGTGAAAACTTAAAGGCATCCCTCGTATCAAACAAATATGGGACCATTTAGGTAGAGAATTATGAAAATAACTTCCAACTAGTATAGAAGCACATTAGAGAGTCTTACTGAATGGGTGGGATATAGTAGATAACAATTACTTAGACTACTGGAGAGAATGTCCCACATTTGTAGGGCGATAGTAAACCCTAATTGTTAATTAATTAGAAAAAGAACACAAGCGGTTATTGTAAACGGTCTAAAATCAAAATTTTCAGGTGTCCCCCAAAGTTCCCATTTAGGGTCAATTTTATTTAACTTTTGTACCAACGACGTAATTAATATTTTCAAAAATTCCTTTAAATTTGCTTCACACAATTAAATAAACATAAAAAAGTGCAAGTTTATTCGTTTTGCCAGAAGAAAAAAATTGCATTAATTTGATTATACAATTAATAAGAAGAAAATACAGCAACTTGCACCAATTTAAGATCTCGGTCTGATTTTTGATTCCAAATTATCTTTTCAATTTTACATTGATAATTTAGTTAGAAATGCACTTAAAAATTCTTTGGATTTGCCTGCTTGCTCCCCTAATAAAAATAAAACAAAAATTAAAAATGAAAAGTAGGGCTAAGGTAATTCTATAATTCTAACAATCGTTTTTCTTTTCATTATTAGTCTAATAATCATTCATAAACACATTTCTTCCTTTGTTTCCAGATTAGAACAAGAAAGATCAAACACCAATCCTTATCCAACGAACTAATTCGCGGTATGCGTCCATCAATAAGGGCCTACGTCAACCCTACCTGTCTCAAGATGGACATCGTACCTTACATAACCCAAATAATCGCACCTAATCTGAGACCAGTCAACCTCCATTTATACACGCAACAGGAAAAAGATCAATTACATCAAGTCGTCAGTACCATGATAGACTATAACTTAAATTACGTTCAAGAACGGACTCCGGAAGGAAATTATTCGTACAATTTAGGTTGGCATTACCTAATAATGACTTGTATCACATTGTATTGAATGTAAAATTCTAGATCCGAATCTGGAAGAAATGAATCAATTCCCTGGATTTAAGCCGAAAAGGATCCTCACCTACGCGAATAGGCAGATGATAGCACGAGAGATTGAGCTGGAGAAGATGAGACGCGTAGAAAATGAAAAAGGTAGCAAGAAGGAGGCCTCTGGTAAAGAAAAATCGGTTCAAAAAGAAGTGCAACACGTGCCAAATCATTTGAAGACGCTTCAAGCGAAGAGTGTCAAAAATGAAACGGTAAGCTTTTTTTGTTTATTAGATTCTACAATTAATCAATCTGTAATTTTAAACTTTGCTGTTCTCAAAGTTTCACAATTAGTTTCACTTGTGGATTTGAACAGAAATTGTTTGAAAACGAATCAAAGTTATATTAATTTTCTAAAGAAGAACATTTTCAGTTATAAGGAAATGTTTATAAAAAATACTAGTAAAGCTTCTCTATCGGATCATGGAAACATATACAAAAAAACGATTTCCATACTCATTTTTTAGAATCTAATTGATGTAAAAAAATGGCAAGCTGCTGAAAACCCCAATTGGAATAAACATTCAAGTTTGAATCGCCACATTTAAAATAGCGGTCGTTAAAGAAACAGCGGTATTCCGCAAAAATCTCAAATTATCTCAATTACAAATTCAACGTAATTTTTATATTTTTTAGTAAATACAAATTTTTGTATTTGAAAAAAAAAAATAGGGTAATGGGTTCTCCCTTCAAGCTGAGGACAATTGCTGACCCTATCATTTAATACTAGTAAAACCGTTAAAAAATTGTCCAAAGTATTTTTCAATACTAGGATAAGTAATTTAAGGTTTTTAAATAGTTTAAAACATGATATAACATGTGTTCGCTGTATAATGCTTTTCTGTAATAGAAACAGGTATCTGGTTCCTATTGTCACACCGTGGGTGAATTGAGCGTTTTAGGCAGCAAAAAATAATTTTTTTGAGTTAATTAAAAATAATCAACAATCGACAAATTTAATTGTTGAATAGAATAAGTTGTCTTAGAAACAAAAATTATGATTTATTAAATTGGTCTAAAAATGTTATGAAAACAATGAAGTGTAACAAACATACATTCAAGAATTTTTCATTTTCGAGTGAGTACAAACAAAAATTTTCTGTAGCGGATCCAAATTTATTCTTGACCTCCATTGTACTAGTTCAATTAAATGCAATGAAATTAAATTCCGATGTAGGCAAAATCATAGTGTGGCATATCCGAAGTTGCCTTCAAGAAGATCTTACAGACCCATTCGATTACAATTTAAAGAAGAGACTTTCGAACTTGCCAAAAACGAAACGACTTATATCCAAGAGCAAATCGATTGACTTGTACCTATCGGAATTGTGGTTAGTGATAGGGAAATAATTACAAACCATTGTAAAAACAACCTTTCGACATTGTGCTAGTACTTTTGCTCTAGTTTGTTATATATGCTTTCCCAAAGAAAATGAACAGTCTGAATACCTTAGCTAGTAAAGTTTCTAATGAATCCAGTTTTTCGTTTTGTCTTTCTCCCCTTCACGCACACATACGACTTATTGAATGTTTGTTACATATTAGCTATAGACTGGAAATAAGAAAATGACAGATGAGAGGAAATGATGAAAAAGATAAGTTTAATGAGAGGAAACGAAACATTTAAAAATTCAAAATTATGCTGGCTTAATTGTTAATAAGCCAAAACAAATTAGTGGATCTACAAACGATGGAAATGTGGAATTGATGAATGACTGATTAAATATGTTTCTCAATAATTTTATAAGCAATTTCAAGTTGTCATGAAATTAATACCGAGGAATTATGTATTATTATATGCCAACAAGCGTGCATAAAATCTTGATTTCTGAGACACAAGTAATTAATGCTGTTATCTTACCAATTGAGCAGTTACCAGAAGTGGTCCAAGAAGTACGTAGTAAAACTTAAAATAAGAAATCATTTTGTTGGATTCGGTTCTTCTGGGAACACCTAGACAGTTGATTAATGCGTAGTTTCCGGCTCTTACGAGTATATCCAAACTTCGTCATCTGTTACAATGTTGTATAGGAACTTTGAAGTTCCTCTGTCGAATTCTTAAAGCATTTCCTTGCACCAATTCACACCAGCCTTTTCTATGCTTTGGTCAAATTATGCAGGATCCATTGAGAACAGATCTTTTTTACACCTAAAGGATACCTTTATTTCACAGGCTGATCCTTGTTAATCATGTTGCGCAAAGCATCGATGTTGTTTCGAACAACAACCGATTTTGGTCAACCTTCACGACATTCTTCACCGACAGAGGCGCGATCATGACGAAATTTTGCAAACCAGTTATAAATAATCTTCTCTGATGGTGCTTGATTACGAAAAGTTGAACGATGCGAGTTGTAGTGTTAGGCGTTCACTACAAACTACTCGGCCGATTTCTGTGCTGTCACTGCATCTGTACAATTACAAATGCCAAATGTTAAATCTTAATAGGGCAATCTAGTGGTCGTTTGTAAAAACTTAACATGTTACCCTCGCAAAGATGGTTGGCAGTTAAAAATTCGTAAACAACGCTTTAGCAATCTATTAGTAGTTAATGCATTTAAATTTGAGAAACAAACATTCTAGATGGTGTAGATCGACTTATTCTCTTCATTTTACTTACTAAACTATCTTAATCTAGCTTCGCCGATATACATCACTACGAAATTTGTTTTTCCTATAAATCTTATCTACGCCAGTAATAAATCCCTAAAACTCACAAAATAAATCTATGTACTACCGACCACCCTATCACCTAGTAAACCATGTATTTTAAAATAAACGTCGCCCGAAAAAAATAGTTTATACAATACACAAAGAGTAGAAGAAGAATCGCCTACATAAATCCATTCTACTGCCTTTATTCGGGCGTGTCAATAACTCACGGTTCGCAAATGATAAATTGCGAGAACGGGAAGCCCTTAAAAACAAAATTCACGATATTAATGTATCGAAAGAGAAGATCAGAGCGTCCTGTGCGTTAAAGTACAGTTCCGTGACCAGCGCCGTCTTAATGGCTGGCCGCGGTCCATCATTTCAATATGAAAAGGCAGAAAAACACAAAAGAATCGGCCCGGGAAGGATGAGAAGCGGCCCTCCCTTCACGAGACTGTAATTGTGTAAATGGACCGCAACTTAATGGATAGGACGTATGTATTATGGTATAATATAGGAGGCTAATCAACATATCTAGAAGGCTAGGATCGAGTTCGAAAAGAAAATTGTCGGAGGGAGAAAAAATTGGATAGCTAGCTGGTCTGAAAGAAAACAATGAAAAAATATGCCTGTCATGGTTATGTTTGGGAAAGGAGTGGGTAGTTTGTGGATGAAATTAATCAAGTAGGCTTTTTCTTTATCCAATTTATTTGTCAACATAGTTAATCTCGTGTGTACATTGAAGCCTTTTCGGCAAATTATACACAGTACAATTATAAAACGATTGAAGTTTGAGAACTATATAGTAATGTGGTTCTTTTTACTTTCAAATAAGCCTAACGTCTCTAGTAAAGCGTACATTATGAGAAAAACAAATTTTGAAGGGTACGTATTGTAGACCTACGTGAAGACAACTTTGGACTTCTGATTGCAAGGATCATGTCCTTCAGAGAAATTTAAACGAATTATGGCCGTATAACAATAATAATGAATTATAGTCTCTCACACAATATTCGATACAATTCCAATAAAAAAGGAGGTAGTCATAATAGTTTTATTCTTTTACATGCAAATGTATTCGGTTATATTTAAACTACTGTTAATTTTGGGGGTCCTGAATGAAGATTGTTTTGAGCTCTACCTAATTTAACTCAGATCAATCCGATTTTGGATTAATTTGCAATTTTTTGTCAATGTTTTGCAAATTGTACAAATAAAACGGTGCATTGTAGAAATAAAATCGTGATTAAATAAATAAATGTACATGATAAGTGCTCATTGCACTACGATATTCACGACACAAACACAGAGGGAACGTTCTTTCGTTCTTCTCTCAACAAATGGTGAAAAGTTTCTTATTACGGCAATAATTCGGGGAAATGCAAGAAACAATGGAATTTACAGCGGAAAACAGATTTTCGAAGAGTAGGTTAATTTGTATTTATTTTGTATTACCTAACGATAGTAGTACGAATGCAAAATGCCTTAAATACAGTAGATAACTAATGTAAACAGTGGCCAAAAGACAAAAATCATTGTATTTACAAAGAAACACGTCATTCAAAGCTTAAAGTCAATTATGCTAGGAAGAGTGGAGATTCCATTTGTCAAAGAAAGGAAATATTTTAGGGTACGGTTCGATCAAAGACTTATATGAAACTCTCGCATCAAAACCAACAAATATACTATTGCTGTAGGCAGATGTACAAGGTTGCCTAAAGAGGTGTGGGAATTAAGCCCAAAAATGATGCTGTGGTTATTTATGAGGCTCATCAGATCAATGACATGGTTTGGGGGTATGGTGGACGAAAACAACATACAAAGAACAGCATGTCTGTGTGCCACGAGGCCCATAAGAACCACACCGACAGCTGGTCTGGAAGTCATCGTTAACCTGAATCACTATATGTACACATTTAAGGTGAGGCCTGCCTAACAAGCTACAGACTAATGTGTGGGCAACCCCCTATAATTAGATCGTATGGTGTAGATCATCAGAAGCTGTTAAAGGAACCCAACGCGGGGCCGACAACAAGTAAGACCAGTGATGCCATCAGTTTAAAATACAGCTTCGATAAGAACTTATTGACGGAAATACCAGATAGAAAAGAATCAGGTTCACAAAGGAATTTGGGGGATTAGATCAAAAATATCTAAATCACTAAGCATAATCAAAACGTGCCAGTATTTCAAGTCCAAATTCAGACAAAATTAGACAGGTAAGAAGTTAAATATCGATCTACTGTTATCTATTCAGGCAGTCAAGCAAAAGCATTAGACTTCACACACAAGCCAAACTAAGGTGACACGAAGGCCATCGAGGGAATGTAAAGGCAGATGAATTAGCCCAAAGCCCAAACCACTCCGTAGCAATAGCGTATACGGTACTTAAAGCATCTACTAAACAATGGAAAGATAAGGAATCCCAAGACCGGTGCAAGAATATTCCAGGAGACCAAGCAATTTTTGATTGGATATGGGTCTACATTTACAGCGGCCCTACTATGCAGAGTCGCGAAGGCCGTTAGAACAATAGCTGTATTACAACAAGTAACTTTTATAGAAAGGAATACATGATGACTAATCATTGCATATTTCCAGCTGCAGTTATATAGATCCCATAGAGGCCACGTCTAAAATAAATAATTATTGAGTATTGAAATGATTGTATTTTTCAAATTTCCCTCCTAATGTTAGCTAAGATTGTCTAATTGTGGTTTTCTACTTTACTCTTCTTATATAAAAAATAAGGTATGGTAACTCGTTGGAATTTAAATCTTTTCAATTCGTGACTACTTAGATATGTTTGTGTGAAGGCAGACAGTCTAACTCCTATCAAGAAGTCATACATAGTAATTTGACACCGAAAACATTAAGAGTCGATTACGCATTGAAACGGCCCGCCTTAAATGACGTATAAATAAAATATACACAAAAGAATATCGCCGGCGTTCATTCCTTCTCCGCCTGCTTGATAAATATACAAAAACCTTGTCGGAAGTGTGCGGTAATAAATAATACAGAGGGTAACGCGTGCCCTTTTCCCTTTCCAAGTTTTCTACCATGGCTACGCCAACTAAAGGCGCGATCTAAACGATAAAAAGTGGAAAAAGATGGAGAAGGTTAGGGAGAAGGTCGTCTCCTTTATGAATGGCAAATTACCATAAAATATATCGTTTAGAAGAGAGATACAAAGTGTCAAAACACGTTACCGAGCCGTTTTGTTATACATCCGACTCCGCCGCCATCTCCGATAAGTTATTTGCGCGCGCGGTATTATGGCGCGGGCGATTTCCTCGGAACGGAAATCTTTGTAATGCGATAAGAAAGCGTTTTCAAGGAGGCGAAACGGATGAGAAACTAGGGTGTAATGCTATTCGATAGCGCGCACGCTACGCTTTTCAAAAGGATACCAGACCAGAAGGAAGAGGAAGTCGATAAAAACGATAAAATAGTGTAAAAATGCTGCGGAGTGGAAGATTACCGCCGTAGATATACTTTTCTTTCAATACTGGGAAATAATGAATGCGATATTCTGTTTGATTCTCTTGGATTTCACATCGAAATCCTCAAAAATAATCTGACAAGAAACGATCCCGAACCTAGAAATTCAAAAAATGATAAAACTTTGGGAACATGTAGATGATATATAGGTATGTAGTACGCAATTTTCGTTATGTGGAAAAACACTGAGTGGGCGAAGTGAATTTTTGAAAATTGGAAATTTTCTGTTCTGCCTATGCGCATAACTCGGTAATGGTGTTATGATTAATGTTATGAAATAATGATCAGTAAATTTGAAAGTATAATAAATTTAGTCTGAAAGACTGGAAAAATAAAATAATAACAGAAAGAAATTTGAAATTTTAAATTGAATCGCGAAAGAGATAAACTAGAGATTAAATTAAAATATGAAATTGGCTTTGAAGTTTGATAAGTCAATTACAGTGTTCGAAAAAAGAATAGCACATGCGAGTTTTTGCCTTTAAAATAAATAAAGTTGATGGAAATACAGGAACGGGGGACCATTGCAATGAAATTTAAAGATAATTAGGCAAAACCTGCAATGGCAACAAATTCTGATTAATAAAATAACGTTTCGATAAATAAAGAGAAAAGATAATATTCGAGGAAAATATGATATTAAAATAAAAATATTGTATTTTAAAATGGATGGCTTAGGGGAGAAATATAAAACTTCTGCACACAACATGGTCCCTGAGAAAAAATAGTTAACCTGAAAACTAAAAGAAATACAATATATTGTTAACAGCAATGCAAAATTTAAAAGATTTAGAAATAAAATAAAATAATGATAAGTAAAGAGAAACACTTTAAATTAACGTACTAAGGTTCAAGTCTTAAAATTGCTAGTGTGCTTGCTCTAGCACGGCTTAAGGGGAAAAGAGTGAGGAATTTAACACGGAAAACTAAGAAAACTAAAAAGATGGAAAAAATGAAGCCAATATTTTGCAACAAAATCTTCGCAAAATATGTATGTGAATACCTATTTACAATGTCTGCCAAAAGTAACGATACAAAAATATCATGTATAGAAAACGAAACCCAGACAAAACTTTAAAACGAAATCAGTAGAATGATTGATAGAAGAGAACTATCTGATATGGGAGATGACGAGCACGTCAGAAGATTGGGAGAAAAACTATATGAAACAAGATCAATTAACAAAAGAACTAGACGAAGCCACAGAAAAAAGAGGAAAAGAACTACGTGAAGTACTAAAGATGATAAATGACCGAAAGAAATTAAGGGTTTTCTGGAAATAGGACCCTGCTGCACACATACTTCCACCACCGTCAGATGGTAGATATCTGATAAATTAAAAATATAAAATTAAACTGCTGCACGGAAAAAGGAACTGTCGATGTCATTAACAATATACAAAGTGTTAGATTAATTCATATATGTACATATATAAAATTGCACAAGAAACCATTCTACAAATCCCCACACCTAAGTACTTTGAGAAAGAAATAACATTCCCGATGAGATGTTCTAAAAAAAATAAGTTCCTCGTTTATAAAATCCGGGAAGACTTTAGCAACATTAAGTGTTACCGGAAACGGACAGTTAGCTGCAAGAAAGTCCGGAGTTTCGTCTTCGTATCGTCGGCAACAACCTATTCGGCCGCCGCAAGGAGATATGGAATCAAGCATCGTTTTACCAAGAGTCAGCGTTGATGTGTTAACTTCGTCCAAATTGCTTCCGCTCTTAATGGATTCTTTTGGGCAGAGCGGACTCGAAAGTTGAACGCAAGCACTGCCGGATATACAGGGAGGAAATGAAATAACTCTCTGGCAGATTTACTTAAAACTACTCCGATGTAAGATAATAGAACAGATGGAACAACAACATTAAAAAAAGAGGTAGATTTCATTGTGTTCTTTAATAACACTACATTAAGCAAGACTTCTGTAGAAATAAATAAATAAAAATGCTTTATGCGTTTCGGGTATTCGTGGCAGAGTTACGAGGATCATATACTGTAAATTTGCAAATGTTAATGTATTCTACAATTATCCGCCAATTTATATTTTACTACTTGTTTAGAAAATATTTATCTACAGCTAATTTTTCCATTTCTTTACGGAGAGATGCGTGGAAACTAATCTGTTATTGTTCCTGATATTGGTGTAAGGCCATCGACGTTGGTCACCAAATAAATCCTGTTTATTTTGATTTCTTGAAAGACATTCACCTGAGCAAACTTGGCAATTTTGGCTTTTCTACCAATACATATGAAGTAGACGACAATTTATTAGATGAGGTGTCGTACTTAAACGTACATACATGAAACTAAATAAATCAGATACTTTTAAAGTCTGTTATTTTTAAAATTCTTACAAATAATAGAGTGAATCATTAACTAAATATCCTAAAAAGCATTACAAAAGTTGAACCTTTTCAACTTCTACATTTCTAATTGAATATTTATAGCTCATTTAAAAAGTGCCGCTTATTATTGGCATACTACAACCTCGTCGTTTCCCACACCCTTCTACTTCAACTAAAGTAACCCGGCCGGAAAAATAAAGTGAAAAACGATTTACTTCGGTTGAAGTGGTCGATATTTGTATGTGTACACTTGTTAAGCCAGTATAAGAGCGATCCGACTCACCCATATGTTGATCTTGTGAATCCGATGATCCCATTGTAAGTAACAACCAGGCAATAATCGAAGAGAAAGACAGGAGAACCGAAAGGGTGGCACCACTCCAATATACGCTTTTAGATTAGGGTTGCTCGTGATAAAGAAAAGGGACACTTTGTTTATCTTTATGTATAGATACTTTGATAAAGACTGTTTAAAAGTTGTTTTTTAAGCGATTTTGAAGGCTATCAAATTTTCCCTTTTAATTTACTTTTTCTTTTCCTTTCTTTTAGATATTTTGCTGAATTCGTGGAGAATTCAGTACAAATAAATCTCCCTTCCCCTCCCTAATAGTTTGTCGATATATGAATCTAGTTGAATCCTTATATTACCGCTGATTGTAAACGTCCTGACTCAGGTGTTCCGCAAGGGAGTAGCATTGATCCCTTGCTGTGTCTGATTTTTATTGATGACTTATTCCGTGAACTTCGGCGTAATAAGCTGCTTTTTGCTGACGATTTGAGACTACATACCGGAATAAATACTGTAGCTGATTACATTAATCTACAAAATCAACTAAATATCTTATAAGTTTGGTCCTTACATAAGCAGTGTATCCAAATGTACTATTTACGATATAATTAAACTATGAATTCAAGAGTATAATAGTATATAGGGTGTTCTACTTAAAATAACAAAGATGACAATTACTTCTGGTATAACCGAAAGTCTTAGATAATTGAAAATGTTTTAGTTCAATCGTTTTGTATATTAAGTTTTCCAATGTACAGCCTTTCGTATATTCATCGATGCAGTTTCTCGTGAGACACACCTTGTATAGTAATAAATTTTTCGTTGATGGAACTAAGACGTGCCAAAAGTTTAACAAAGATAACTTTTCAATGTATATATTATTTACACCTAACTTGCCAATCGTAATAAAAGATCTTATTACTTTGTTTCCATCTTCCATGCGCCATACCATCGCTAACCTCGAACCCAATATCGGTTCTAGCAAATATATAACATCGAACTGGCATTTTTATGCAGATACGGTCGCCTATATCAGCCGCTGAGACGGCCACGGTCCCGATTAGGTCGCCTTAACCTGAACCAGCGTCTCAGTCCGTCGAGGACTGAAGAAGGCGGAGTCCCGACTTCGGGCAGTGTTCTCCGGAATGGCCGCCGGAAGGAAACAGCCATCGCTCCGGCGTCTGACGTGACTATTTCCGGAACGATGCTGTTGCCAACCTTTGGCCGTTAAGTAATGTTATAACCTGCGGAAGGCGACCCATCCCATGCGGCTTGATGTAATCGAAGAGTAGCTATGAGGGTAGAAGCTGTTTCTTTTAAAGGATCTGTTTACGGTTGTTGTTCGGTATCGTTAGAAAGGATAAGCGCTAGTTTAGTTTAAAGATGTAATGTCGGTCGATATCTTGAAAATCAGCGTTTGTTTAGTCATCAGCTACAAAAATGTGCTTTTAACACGAAATAAATTAATTACAGAAACTGAAAACTGGAAACGGTTACATATTCTTTAACAGAGCACATGTATGTGCGTGTCTTAAATTTATTTAAGACATATTTGAATTAATACATACGAAGAACTGTCATTTTGGACTTCCGAGGTAGGCGGCAAGCGATAACTGCGCTAACTGCAATGACAGACGACATATGAGCGACAGCTGCTGCGCATCAGGTTATGATTTTTTGCGTCAGTGAGCAGCAGATTGCAGTCCTCTACATGCACAATATTGTCGCCTACAGTTACATACATCAACGGACGAAGAAAATGAAAAATAAATGATTTTGGACCCTCAGCATCCATAGTTATTTGATTCCAAGGTCGGATCTTATAAAGATAAGCGATGAAGCAAAGAATTTTTGGTAGGAAGTGTTTTAACAATGTTTCGTATTGGCCTTCTTTGATTCTACATCTATACAACGTTAACATTTTGGTTATATTCTGTAAATATAACATTCAATGTCTCAAAATTAGATTACGCGTGCTTCATTTTTATCATCGTGGAGGGAAGAATTTATCAACATGGCATCGCCTGGGAATAAAATGAAACTAAATGTGAACAGACTCTCATAAAAATGCACTCTCAAACGTGAGTAAGTAAATACCATTACAATATATCAGCTGTGCAAGCTTTAAAGGCTCTTGGCTTCAATTTTCTTTTCTCCTCCTTCCGTGGTCTTCTCTGCTCAATATTCCTTTCGCCCATTTATTATCTTTCATTCTCGATGTATGTCCCAGTCATCGTAACCTATTCGACCTGGTTTTCTGGCTTATCATTGGTTTCTGATACAGCTGGTTAATTTCCGAATTTGTCCTTGTTTTTCATCCACTTCTCTGTTCTTTGATACCCCCGAAGATCTTCCTTAGCACCTTACGTTCCCAAGTATTTAAATCCTCCTCCTCTTTCCTGTTCATGGTCCCTCATTCAGAGCCCTATAACACTGCTTGTCGTGCTATCGATTGGTGCAATCTCAGTTTAGTTACCCATGAGATTTATTTGAATTTTAATATATTGTGTCCTACCACTAGTAGACGTTTGTTGTCAAAAAATAGGCGTCACACCCAATCCTCTGTTCATAGAGATGTTCGCAAATACAACTTACATCCGCACCACTTACAGCCTATTCAAGTACTGCATGTCGGACAGTACTGTTCATTTTAATGTTTTATTACAGCATATGTTCGTAAATATATGCAAATATTCATTGTGTTTCTTATAAAATTACTAAAACGATAAAATGAGCGACTGTAGTTTTGCTGGAAATTATATAATTTCTATGTGTTGTTTTACTTATTTCTGTATATATTTACTATAATATCTACTTTTGCGTGCCAATATACCATGTTTAGAATGACCAGTGTTGAAGTATAAATATATTAAGTAATTCTCCTTTTAGCATTTTTTTTTTTCTACACGAATCTACGTAAACATCTTACACTACAAAGAAAACACTTTACTTTCTGTAAGTATCGCCATTTGTACACCCCAGATGGAAAGAAACAATTTAGTCGATAACTCGCTAGATAGTTTCTCTAACTGATAATGGTTAAATAAGAACGGGCAACGCTAACAAAAACCTCTCCCGGAGTCATAGGGGCGTGCTCGGTCCATAGCCGTTAATCTAGCCTGTCTTGGCCGCGAAGCACCCATCCTCCAGCGCCTCACGTACGCTCCTTAAAGACGCCAAAATGGGTTAGGGAAGCGGAAGAGTCACTCGCCGTAATGGAGAGGAGGAGATAAACGGCAGATTCCATTTACCGCCCGTCCGAAACTCTTTATTTAGGTCGTTAAACAGATAGTTGATTCGGAGGATTTCTTCTTCGTATATCTCTTCTCCTTCTCCATTTACTTCGCCCGCGTATCTCTGCTATGAGACGTACACAAACGTATAAAACGTCATGTGTTTTATTCTGTTTGGTCCTTCCGGTTTTCGGGGGCCGCGCCGGCGAGAAGCGCCCTGCCCCAAGTCGTCGACGCGACGCTTCGCAACATATGCAATCTTGCAACGAAGATGTCTCAAACTCTTGGATTTCGAGGGTAAATGTTCCGCGAAATAAACTTGCTATCGCTCCCTTTACTGTTGTTCTACTCGCCCATCAACTGTCGTTAATGATATTTTTATTCGGTAATTTCCTGTGATTCTTTCGAGATGACATCTTCGATAGTAATAGTGCTGCACTTAAAGAGAATCCGATAGGGTGATAAAATCACTTGCGCAGTAACGTCTCTAAAAGGGACATTTTGTTTAATACGTACACTATTGGAGGAGTTACTAAATGTGACAATGTAGATATACAGCGTGTCACATTCCCCGAGCAATTTAAAGAAAAGTCCTACATAACATGAAATTGTATTTAAGTTTGGTTTTTAAATTAGAAAAAGGGTGTTCCCTATACCTGTGAAGAATCGGTTTTTTCTTAATTTTATAGAGGTAATTAAATGTAATTAATGAAATAATATTTCGAGACACTGTAAGCTTCGAACCAATGTTACCAGCCACACCAGATGAATTGCAATATTTTAACAGGAGTTCAGCACGATCCGTATTATTATCATAAGTAGTATTTTTGGATTGTAACTAACCCCGCATATTTCCTCTTCAGACGCTGTGGCATGTATTTTCTTTACTTTCTGTACCTATAATTCAGCAATAACTTTAGAATTTTCGCCTTCAAACACTGTAGCCTTCATTTCTGCCTCCAAAAAGTACGCATCCACCTTAGTTTAGATTCCCTATATGTAAAATAATCAATCGTCTGAACGTCTGCCATTTCACATTGGATGTCGCAAACTGTAACGGGGTGTCTAATTCTTTCTAAGTTATTGGAAAATAAGTTCTTTTTTTCCAGGGCGGTTCAGATAATGTGTTTATTTCGTTGGAGATTGCCCTAGTAGCACAGATCCAAAGCCACTCAATATCCAACGTTAGAAAAGTATACTTAAATTAATTTCCCTAAAAATGGTCGATGAATGTAGATGGCTTAGTGGCAGAGTGGTTGGCAACTCGCTCTACCCACATTCGTTTCCCGAGATTGGCGGAGAAATTCTAGTCTCTCTGTTACCCTATGCTATCCCGTTTTTACAACGAGCTCGCGATGGTTTTATCCTAATGCAGGGTAATGTCGAACTGCGTAGAGCCCCAGCCAGGTTTTGCCATGGCCTGACTTCAATCTAATAGAGCAACTTTGGAATCACCTGAAACGTTGCTAAAAGCGCAGCGCATACTAAATATCAAAAACTTTAAAAAACCTACATTTTGTACCTTTAGTCTAAAATTTGAATGTTAATCGTTATCCGGAAAAAAATATTAAACCTACAAATCTAAATTAGTTCATTATTTTTTAATTTAATCTTAATAAATTTAATTTCAATTATTAAATAATACGTTGTTTTATTAAGTTAAACACTCACTGCGCTGTAACCTAGAAAAAAAAAATGACATCCACAAGGCATCAGTGATGTCCCCTTTTTTGTTTTGAGTAATATGTAATTCAATAAAAACTTGAAACGAAAGAGTAACAATTTGAACTTTTTAGACAGCTTACATTCAGATGATGTTCAGATTTAGAATTCCTTCTAGTTCAAAATTGAAATGAAAAATCTTGCCATCATCAATCCTTCATTCCAGAGAAAAAGATACGCTAAAGATATCGCAGTGGGCGTTCCGACACCAACGACTTTCTTACAGAAAGTTGTTAAATCCGGATAATGCTATTTTCAACGGGAACGAAATGCGATCCCGCTAATGAAAGATGACCGCTGCCTGATTGCGGTTTTAGCGCTACCGCCTGGATCGAACGACCGAACCCGGCGAAAATGGAAAAACCTCTCACTCGGCGCGTCGGTGATTCCCTCGCAGGGCACCGCTGTGGATTAGGGGGATCCTCGACGCGACCGGCTACGACGGGTGCGCATTTGTCAACGTTAGCAAGCGAGAGATTTCGGCGGGGATTTTTTCCTCCCGGTAATGGCAATGCATAAAGCAGCGCCACGAACAGGGATCGGATCTCTAAGCCGCGTCTAAGCCTGATGACCGTATTACTTTAGCGTATTTTCGAACATTACCGTTATCAATTTCGTTCTCCGTCCACCGGCGGAACGAGAAAATCGGAGATGATACCTCTTTTTTAGTTTAAAATTGGAAAACGTCTAGGATATCCCACGTATTAGAAGACGTAATAGAATTCCGGGATAAAATTGTTAGATGTGGGATTTTGATATATTTGGTAACTAAAAATTGAAAATAGCCATTTTCAAATGAGTATTTTAAATCAAATGAATCTGATAGCTAGCATACATAATTACACTAGCTGCAATTAAAAATGGACCGACACTAAATTGTTGGAATATTTGCTTAAAATGTTATAAGTGTATTTCTGAACGTTAACTTAGACGATTGTTCATCACTTTGCATCGGTTTTAGTTTGTTTTCCAGCATTTACAAGAGCCAGATATTTCGCATATGTTTTTACAGGAATACTTGTACCCTGCACCGATGCAATCCAAATGTACAAAAATGAACTATACGTTTCAAGCAATAATCGTAAATGGTGTCTCGCAGACGAGAACGTGCACCTTATAAACAATTGACCCCCTTGGAACGTGGCCGGATTATTGGGCACCACAAAGGCGGTGTTAGTTTCCGGGAAATTGCGAATAGACTTAATCGTAATCATTCGACAGTATTGTGGCGTTGGAACCTGTGGAATGCAAATCAAGGTAAAGCATATAGAGCGCATCCAGAAGGACTACCGCCCGAGAAGATTTTCCTCTGAAGCGCTTGGTTATACAACACCGGTTTCAGGCGGTAACATTTTTAGAGCAGCATTGGTAGAACGCTATTGTAGAACATCATTACAGACAGTTCCTAGACGGATAGTGCGTATGAGGTTCCGTAACCACCGACCTTTATCGACTACCTTTAACACCTGTGTGTAGACGCTAGATGAACCTTATTTACTTTTCTGTTGTTGAATTGTCTTCCATTTACATGTTTATAACTAGTTATTACCAAGTAAGAAAGCTACAGACTTCCCATAAAGAGTTTGTGAGATTAGGACCAATTGGTTATTTATTTTGTTGATTTATTTAGTTATGAATCACTCACACAGAGTCGTTATAATTTACTTAATTGCGGCCAGTGTGTAAAATTGCGTTTTTTACTACTTTATTTTCCTTCGGTTTTCAATTTCTTCTTTCTTTGTTGCAGGCAATTAAACGAAATTTCTTCGGTCAGGAAGTGAGAGTAGAAGCGTCTAATTCTAGTAAGTATAAAATGATAATGTAACCCCTCATTAGCTTGTGTAAAATTGCATGTAGATATCCTTTTTGGGACACAGAGTGTTGTTCTCTCCATAGATATACCGCCAATAAATATTGATAGTAGTTCAGTTTTAAGAATTGGTAATAGGATCAAATAACTAATTTTAGACCACTAACATGTTAGTCATTTTTCTCTAGAATTTTGCCAAAAATGCAAAGACATGCATGCCTGTACCATCAAAAAAAAAACTTTACAAACACACAACATTACGCCCACAGATACATAGCGTATTATGGTTGCATTGTAAAAATTACTCTAATTTAATTCTAGCGCTTGTACAGTTAGTACTTGAAGATCTTATAGAGTATATACATTTACTCGTATTTTTGTAAGCATCAACCTATTCTTTAATATCATCAATGGATTTCACAGCTATTCGAAATTATATTTTTAAATTACCAGATTCAGATGTGTGATTTATTTCAAACACGTTTGTTTTCCATTTGGGTAAAAAGTAGCAAAAACCGACAAAATTTCATTGAAATTTAGTATGTAGGATCGAGCTATATCCGAAATTAATAGTCTATAACTGGTGTGCGTTTTCGCGATTTAACAATACCATTTTCGTAAGATTTGTTATTGTGGAAGCAATGACGGCATAGAAATCAACCGGGTAGATTGTTCATAGAAAGTGTTTAAGCAATTTTGTGGAAAAAATGGAAATTTCACGTAAAATTTCATTATTTTAGTAAAGGCTTAACACAGCAATACCTCGAATGTTTCATTCAACGTTTGCTAATGAAGCTCCATTAGATCACAAATGATTTGGAAAATGTTCCGTAGCCGAGCTCACGGAATAGAGAATAGTATAAATCAGGTTGTAGACAGAGCAATGCGAAGCTACGGCAAGTAACGGGTGGGAAGCGGGTTAAATTATGCAACCCGCTGAGTATGTCCCATAATAGTGTAAGGTGTTATGGGTAAAAGCGGAATTTAAAAATAAAAGATACTGTAATCATGCATAGAACAGTTTTTATTTTACAAAATGAAGAATATCTTAATCACTGCATTTATTTATCTAAATGATTGCCCTTAAAAATGTCTTTTTATTGTTAAATATTTTAAGAAAACTGCTTCAATTTTATTTAATAGAAAACAGTTTACGTAGTCTAATTATATTAAGTGAGGTATGATTAAAACAGGATTCTTCAAAGTGCTGTGAACATACAACATTTGCCTGACTTGGTTGCCAATCTTTCTTCTAAGGGCTTTTATCCATTCATTCCTTATCTCCACATCCTTCGGAAATCTAAAATATCAAATGTTTTTCTTAAAACTTTCTTTGTCAGGCAGAAAATACTTATAAAATGTTATTTTTGATACTTCCATCACTTTTTGCTTTTTGATCATTTTCATTTGAGCAACCAAATGCTGCACTTCCAAGAAAATAATTGCTTGTTTCTTCCGTTGTACTGGACATATTAATGCTGAATGGTATACAACAATTTGTTTACCAGAAGTCATAGATAAAATCAGAAAAAACAGTCACCAGCGACGTATTATCCTTCATTATTGCAACACCAGCTCTCGCACAACACGTCAAGCAATTGATTATTTAAAGGAGAAAAACATCGAATTAATCGTTTATTGCTAGAAAGAAATGTTACGAGAACTGGTTCGAACGCATGCAAAAGTGTATAAATCTCAATTTCGAATATTTTGAAAAAGGATAAAATGATTTGTTTCTTTTCTTTCATTGCTTTTGTGTAAGGTCACATTTTGCCTTAGAATCTAACGAAGATTCCAAAAATCAAATTTCAAAGCAAGAAAAACCCGTTTTGAAAAACACTCACACAAGTATAATGTATAACCACTTTCTATATTTTATAAATTCAAATATTGAGCAGGTACACTACTTCTAATATGGCGCTTTTAATTCTAGATCATAAAATTTGTTACAAAAACATCAAAGGCACCAATAAAGAGTTTCGAATAATCTGAATAATCTAGGGGAAAAAGATAACTGAGAAACTTTTAAGGACGAAAATATCAAACATCAAGATTATTTTTTTTTTTTTTGGCCGATTTCAAAACAAACCTTTACAACTTAAAAACGGCATATTTAGTTATTATCCCCACTAGTCAATTTTTTGTGCTAATAGATCATTTCATTTTTGTCCCGGAGACGTTTCACAAAATACAATCTGAAAGCATATATATACAGCTCGCCGACGTCAAACTGATTTTCCCATTTTAATCACGAGATTGTTCTCCGACAGCGCGATCTCGTGGGAGTCGTGGCGACGACCGTGCTAATTTCGATTTCTCGGAATTAACGATTAATACGTTTAGATGTATTTGCGTACTAGGAAGGGGTAGGCGAACCTCGGCAAAGGTATGGAGAGGGTAGAGTTTAAAGGAGACGAAGAGAATCTAACTTATTGTTAATTCTACTTCGACAAAATGAGATTGATGATCATTTATATTCGGGGTGTTTTTCTTTGTTTGAATAAGAAGAACAAGTAACAGTCGTAATCAATGATGAGGCACACTTCCATCCTGAAATTAATCAATGCAGATAAAAACAATAACCAATGAATCCGTCAAAAATCTAGCTATGTAGGTAGATAACTGATGCTACCACTGCCTCCATTTGGATGGATAAAAAACGCACCGTAGGGTATCAATCATACTTAAATGATATATTCATCGCCAAAACGTAATGTTAATGTATAGTTGCGAAAAATTGTTTAAAATCTCTTGTTATGAATCATAGAAAACTCTCAGGAATTACACACGTGGTTCTCTGCACAACCAAAAAAATACGTTGGAGTGTTCTCTAAGACTATTTAACGCCTTTGTAGTTTCTGGAAGAAAACTGGATTATCTTGGACTAAAATTACGAAAGCAAGAATGTGTAGCTCTTCTACCTCAATTGCTGTTCTTCCAAATACAATTTTATAGCGTATTACAAAATATATAGAGGATTTCCCTTGTAAAAGAAATTGTGGCGCATTGGTAGTCCTTTCTTATTTCCCAACCAGAGCGAAAAATTAAAATTCAACATAAAACACGTTTTTTTTTTAACGAAAATACCTAAATTGTGATTTAATCATAAATAATCGGAATTATATATGGAACAACACGCCTGACAAATGCCCTCCTCGGCTTTGTCGGCGCATTTGCGTTCTTTTGACAAAGTTTTCAATCATGGCTGGGCATAACGAGTTCCTCCTTCAAGGCTTGGATGACCACGGGCTTGTTGCCGTAAATTTTTGATGTTGGATGACGTTCTCTGTTTACTACCAGAGTAGTACCAACACGTCCAAAATATCTACTTCCAGTAATCATGCATAGGTTTCCGGAATCAAGTTTATATAAAATCCGATATTTTAGATGTAGCTATTTCCAATTGATATCATTTACATTTATGATAGGACCAAAATAACGAATGGTGAATTTGGTTACACATGATAGTTCTACCATCATGTGTAACCAAAAATGGAATTCCTTTGTTACCCGTCTGGACTATTGTTTTGAATTTTGACGGAAAACTCCACAGAAAAAACTCCAAAGACGTTAAATTTCAGGATCTAAACGACCAATCATGGGAAGATTATATAAATACGTAATGTCGCGTGCAATAATACCATTGTTTCACGTGATGTATCTGTTGAAATTACATGTTTTCTAGATCCATACTATTAATTCTAGCCACAGAAAGCTGATTCCCCGATATTTTTCGCCACTGAATGTTTGTGCATCCTCAGCAGCGACAATTTTGCTTATTTACGAAGCCATCTACATGAAAATAGGCCCCATCGCTGAAGATGATTTCGTTCAAAATCTCACTTTTCAATTGAAGAACTTTCTTGGTTGTGCATGGTCTGTAAAATTAAGTTGTTAAATTGGTTGAATTTTGTAAGCATGAAAATGCAAGACTTTCGAGAGAATACGCTACTTGAAATGTTCAATTCTTGAGTACGATGTCGAATGGATGTTTCCGGACTCTCCGCTCCATTCTGGCCGTGATGTTTTCTGCTGGATAATCTGGACGTCTCGGTGATCTGACATCAGTAATCAAGCCTGTCTCTTCGTATTCGTTGATTATTCTCTTCACAGTTGATGCACGCGGAACATTTTATTTGGCAACTTGGACGCAACTTGCGAATTGT
This sequence comes from Oryctes borbonicus, assembly GCA_902654985.2. Taxonomy (NCBI): domain Eukaryota; kingdom Metazoa; phylum Arthropoda; class Insecta; order Coleoptera; family Scarabaeidae; genus Oryctes; species Oryctes borbonicus. The sequence continues at coordinate 741,721 of LR736877.1, forward strand.
GGCAGTCAAACTTTCACCATTTTTAAAATAATGATTAACAATAAGAATGGGTTATTGTGTCGAATAGCTGGATGATGGAGTATGCACTGTTGAATCATCATAATGGTTCTTCTGCTAAAGCACGATAGAAGAAAATGCGCCATATTTAAATTTCCGGCTGTTGCGTTTACGAAGAAAGGTATTCTTCTTCTTTTCTTTCTCTCTTCTCCTGCTTCCGGTATTCTTGTAACTGGTCTATTTTGTTCCATCCTAGATACTCTAAGAAAGGATATTTAATCGGTTTCTGGGTACAGCCTTCACCCATCATTGAAAAGTGCCGAAAAGCAAAATATGGACATAAAACACATTTATAAGATTTAATCCTACGGATGCAAAAATGTTGAAAATAAGAATCTTCTTATTTTCAGCATTCATGGTAGTAATTATTCCTAAAGATTATAATAGCGCTTTAAACGAAATTCTGAATCTCAAATGATGAATGTCAAAAGGAATATTAATAGTTCGCCATTTTCTTTTCGTTTTGCAACCTCCTTTATGACGACGACTGTATACCTCGTTCCTTCGCCGACTGCGATGCAATTACGCTCGGTTGTTCGAGCGGTAATTCATCGATAACGATGTCTGTAATTGTCTACCCGGTTGGTTCTATTACATGGCGACGGTGCTGGGCCCCCAGGGCGTTCGCAAAACCGTCCACATCGCCGCTACCCGAAGAGCGAAGAGCGTCGCACTATTAGCTTATTGTTTGACGAAGAAAATTGCAATTTGGATTATTACCAATGTTTAGATTGTTCGCGAGAGATGGGGTGGAGACAACGGGCGACGATGATGATCCGTAATATCTGATATCGCTCCGTTTCGTATTAATTTTCCGTTTTATATGTCAACGTAGATGAGGTTTGCGCTGATGGGCGTTAGCGAAGTGGATTTGGGGAAAATGTTGTCTCTTATTGATTTAGCAGTGCTTATTTGTGGTAGCGGTACCATTATGTTTACCCGGGAAATTATTTTACACATGAGAAGAGAAGGTATGGAGATGCTAGCATAGAGATAGAATGAATAGGATCAGTTTGCTTGGAGAAATGATGAGGAGTAGTACCCTAATGAAAGTTTGGGGTAATCTATTTTACTAAGTACGATATATGTGGGAAAATAATGCATTTAGTCATTCTCCCAAGCTACTTTTGCAAATAATCCAACAAATATTCTACAAAATGACAAAAAAACTTTTGTGCTCTTTCCTATTGGTGATGTAAAAAGTTGAGTATTTTATCTCGAATCGATTCGAGTCGGACTCATTTGTCACAGGCCTATTTTTTTCTTTGAGTTCATAACAAACGCAAAATTTAGTAAGCGCCAAATTTAAACTTACCCTCTATCTCCAATAATAAGCGAGATCCCCTTGATGGGGGTCAAAAATGAATTAGCTTGTTGATAACCTACTCAAATTATTGTAAAATGAAATTGCATCATTCATATAAACTAAAATACATAATATTTTCTTTTATTATTCGTTTAGGATGATATTAAAACGTTTATATCTTGAATTAAATTATCCCTTTTTTTAACACAGGAAGGAAAAATAAATGATTTTTTCTTGACAATACATTATGCATTTGTTTTTTGTTTTGTTAGCATTAGTTTTTATTAATTTAACCACTAATAATAATAATTTGGATAATCTATAATTAGCTACGTGCGATCAGAAATAATTTGTTTTGCTGCTAGTTTCGTAACTTTAATTTTTAGCTACATTTGAAGTTGATTTCGATGTGACGAATTAATTTTTATTTTTTTCCTCTTTCAGACACATCCAACGGACCTCATATCCACAATGACATATTTTATCAATTTAAAGAAGGCTTTACAAACGCCGTGAGAAAGAAAATTAAAATTAGACAGTTGAAGTAAGAATATGATGTTAATCGTGCTGTAAATAGATTTAAGTTAAATAATGGTAATTACGTTTTAATTTTAGTTATTATTTATATAAAAAATACACATTTTATTAAAGAAAACAGTAGTTTTTTTTTGCAAATTCTCATGGTTTCAACTGATGTCAAAATACATCATCCAAGTTGAGTGTTACTTAAGTAAATGAACAAGCTTTTCTTGATTATTTCCCCCATTCCTTTAAAGCGGCATTTATCAAAAAGTTTAGCATTTTAACCGCTGAATAAATCAAAACTGGCAAAAATACAAATTTTCCAGCACTTGATTTACAATTTACAAGTTCATAATTTATCGCAAAATAATTAAGCAATGCATTCATCGGTTCGAAGTTAGAGCTTGCGAGTTACGAATGCAAGAGTTACTGGAACCGAACACCAGATGTTTTATGTTGAAAATTCGATGATATACGGCGTTAGTTAGAACTCTAATTTTCCCTCGTAAGGAGGAAATGTGTAAAAGGGTTCTTCGTCGTTAAGAATGCGTCGTATTTGCGCCGAGTTCTGCCTACTTCGCAAATATTAATTCCTCTTAAAATGGCTATTTTGCACCAATAAGGGATTGTGTATGCAATGCTTATGGTTCGCGGAAGTTGTTTCGAGGAAAATTATTACTTATTGTTGGTCTCGAGGAAATGGAAAATTGTAATATGTATGTTTGTTAGTTTTCAGGAAATTTATTGCTTAAATTTCTAGAATGCTAAAATACAATAACCTAAATGAAGTGCGAAAGGAAAGAGATTGTGAAGCTTTTAAACTGTCTAACTCTTCTGAAAGAATGTGCAACGTTATTCTCTCGTGAAGATTTCTTAAAGAAATTACCAAGAAACCTAAATATAATTAATAAATAACATCATCAGTTATATGAAAAGTGATCAGCAAAGTGTGGCAAAGTGAAAAGGTGCACTCATACGTGGTTCTGCAGCACTTGAGTGCATTCATTGATTGGCTTGATAGCTATCGGGAGAATGGGTTTCAGTCGGCTTTGAAACGGCGTGGGAAATAGCAGAAGAAGTGGATACTGAAAGAGAATTTAAAATCGTGAGAAGAAGACGAAAAGAAAAGACAACTGCGAACCTAGATTCTAAGCACATAAACAAGCGCTTAAATAAGATGCAATATGCGGCGGTAATAAGGAAAACCGGATCAAAAATAGCGAATAAGAAAAGGAAGCATTAGATAGGAAAGAAACATAGACACTGGTAGATAAGGCGGGAATCGGTGAGAAAAGAATCCTAACTAACAAATGGGTCTCCAAAGTAAAGAATGACGGTAGAAATAAAGCCAGATTAGTAATCAGAGTTCATCGTCTTTGAAAGTAGTCATACTCTTAGCTGCTGCTTACAAGCAACCTATTTCGGGATTTCATATGGAAATTTAATAGAAGAGATATATTTGCACATATCAGAAAGTAGATAAAATCTGTAAACTGAGAAAGTCATTATATGGGCAAAGCTGTGGAACAGACGACTTACCGATTTCCTGAAGAATCTAGGGTTATAACAGACGTTGTCTGAATAGTGTATATTTACGTGTAAAAATACGTGGATGACGGAATAACAACAGGAAAAAGCTAAGAGAAAATAAATGATATATTGGAAAAATTAGGATCAGAATTTAAAATGAAAGTATGTAAAGAGCTTAAAGCTTAAAGAACGGAAATAGAAAATCCAATAGATGGACTCAAACTAAAGCAAACTGAACACACTTTAGAAAAATTTGGCATGCGCAACGCTAAAGCTTTCAAAATACTATGAACTGGGTAATTTTCTACGGAGTTTCGACAAGCTGGAGTTCAAGACTTTCACCAATTGTAGCCATTTTCTTCATCGAAGTAGAATTCATCGCAGCCATGGAGTGTGCTAGAGTTGTTATACTTGAAAGAATTAATTAATGACTGAAGCAGTAAAGAAATAACGCGGTGCAAGGCGCAATAGGCACCATGGCGTACAAATTGTTGTTGTGTTTTTCTTTTGTTATACATATTAAAACAAATCACTTTTGTTCATTGCGTGAATTCTTCCTCTGAATGAATAGTAAAAGAACAGACTAAAACGAATATCACTAGTTTGGTGGCATGATCCATTTTTGCGATTAACTGATTGGTTCGACCATCATTGTGCCATTGATCATTTCGCTGGCTTAACGATTTTGACTGGCCTACTCATTCGTTTGACGTAGCTAAAATTTGTATCTCGTAAATGGACGAATTTTACGACCTGCATAAATAAATTACATACGTCAATATTTTGTCAAAATTTCCCGCGAATCATTTTGGTGTTGTTTGATGCGTTTTTGTACTTATATCTGCTTTTCTTCTCCGCAATTTTTACCGATGAATTGCCAAACAGATGGAGTTTCAAGTATTCTTCATACTACTACATCTAGCCTTTGCAAAATTTCCTAAAAACATATCATTAACCACTCATAGAGCTCCTCCCAATAAACCTGCGCTCCGATCCGCGAATTGTGAGAATGAGATGACGCGCAAATACGAATCGGAGGCGACCGAAAGCGATTATCTGTACAAGGCTTGCTTCGTCAAGACTACGATAAGCGAATGTCCCGCTGCAATTCTCGAACCGGACCTATTGCTATTGTACAATTGTTACGGCGAGCCGCAGATTGCGTGTTGCAGTGGTATCAACGGTGTCATCGGTGACGAGTGTCATCAGGTTCTCATGCATTTTGTCGATAGCGGAAATAAGTTCGTCCGGGTAAACAAGACGAGAAATATTATGAATCTGATCTGGAACGAAAACATATTACAAGCTAAGGATTGCGCAGTGTTCAGTTATAAACATCCAGCTTATGTTGCCTTCGTAACTAAGGGTGAAACTGGTTACCTTGTTAGTTGCGGCTGTTCCACGAAACCGAACCAGTTTTGCATGGAGGGAGACATATTTGGCTGTGATGGTTATATAGCAGGAATCATTATCCAGAAAAATGGCACAACTAAGTTGGCAATTCTCCGAAGTAGATTTTTACAAGGGGGAACATTGGTAACTGCAACTATACGATCTACAACGACCGTAGGGTCTCCGTTCTTAATATTTGCCAATACCGTTGGCAACCTTACTCCATTGGAATGCTTGCTCTTAATTGTATATTCCTTTTTCATTTTCTGCCTGTACGCACTACTCAATTAAGAAAAGCTGGACATATTAACATGGATTGTCAAGTTTAGAATTGTTCTTTCGGTAAGATTTTTTTGGAATTTTATTCACGTGTGATAAATGGGTGGATGATATTTCTTCTTGAGACATTTTTAACGGGCATTGTTTTGCCGATTAGCTTAAATATAAAAAAAATAGCGAGCTATACAAACCTGAAATCTCACAAGCAGAATCTCCATTTATGCGAGACAAGCTGAGCTTGATAAAATATCTTATTAAGGCACGTACAGTCGGCCTGCAGTCTTATGATCCGAACTGAAGATCGAAACTTGTGCGGTGTACATGATTCGGTTTATCAAAGCGATGTGGTCTTCAATCTTGAAACTGTCAGTTACTGGTCGGGAGGAAATCGCAAATTTGAAGGGCGATTACAGCTGAAGAGCGGACGAGTGTAACACTGAGATATTTGGCAAGTGAACGAAAAGCGAAAGATAGGTAAATAAAAAGTCAATAGGCATGTTATTCAAATGTTTAGTAGAGTAAATTATTTGCAAAGATAAAGATCTTAATATCCATGTTTGAAAACTAATAAATTCTATCAATGATTCTGATAATGATTGAGAAGACGCCGTTGCTGCGGCAAAGTACGATGATAAACTGATTCCGAATGCTGTAGATAAGATGAACTATTTCTATTCTGATAGCTGCCGGAATAATTAATCGATGGATTGGTCAACTGCAAATTCTTCTTGCTATTCGACGCAACATTACTCCCAAAAACATCGTGTTCGTCAAGAAGACTCATACATGCTCTTTCTTCTCTTCTCCTCTTCATCTCGATTTAATTGATTTTGTCGTTAGAGTTGTTGAAGCATGGCTAGACGTGCATGTAGATGTCAGCAATACACTGCACTCAGATCTAAACCTTTCGATATCTCTAGTTCCTAACTGCGAGCTGACTGTACGTGAATAGGTACCATTACACCTCACCTCCCACTTACTTACGAGTGGTAAAGGGAACAACTATTAAATAGGCTGCTTAGATAAAGTCCCAATTAACCTCGGTTAAAGTAAAAGGTTTGGTAAAGAAAATCTAAGTATGTATATTTTGTTGATGTACACATTTTGCAAGCCTTAACGGGATTCAGATGACCAAGTATCTCAAGTAGAGATAAATTGCTACGAAATAATGATTTTTCTATTCTTTGTGTTTTTGCACCGTTTTATTGTTTTCTTTAGCTAGTTTTTGTCATTATGATAGCTTAAAATTATTGGGCTACAAAGCTAACTTGTTCCATAGTAGTATCCTTAAACGAAGACCGCCATTTCAAGGTGCTGGTCGTTTCACGTTTTGTGGTAAAAATAAGATTATTTAAAAAAGAACCTGCTGTGGCTTAAAAATTATCTTTCTGAAAAGAGTTTCTAATGTTTATAATATGTCTTTCATGCTAATTTAAGTTATATATAGTAACACTAAGGCAGTTGCGCAGTAGAAATTAGGCGTTGGCATACCAGCACTTAAAATTGCCCAATATGCACTCTGCGATTCGTTGTCGGCCTTGAAATTAGAATATGGAGCCTCAGCATATTCACCAAAAAGACCTTTCGCATGTTCAAGCTCGAAAACACTGGTACTATGTTCGTCTGCTAAGACCATTCCCAACAACCGATCACTGCAGATGACAGCATCGCCTTCATTGCATGGTTTGGGCAACTGTTGACATTTACATTGTACTTCTAACACCGAACTTTTTATCACGATCTTGGCAAAATAGTCCTTATGGCGTAGGCCGATCACTTTGCAGTCTTTAAGGTCAGTGCTGGTATGGTTAATAATCAGATCGTAATTGTGCAATCTATTCGATAAAGTAATTAAAGCGAAACCTTCCGTTTCATCATAATTCCAAGGTTTTCTACATTTCACCGGTTGATGTGGAGGTCCCTTACAGCATACGTTGTTGAGCGTATGGTTCCCGGGACTGGCGAGCAAGAAGACCTCGTTGCTTGATAGTAGTACGGCTGGATAATTTTTCGATTTTGTTATCACTGCACATGACGCGTATTTATGTTCCTTTGTAGAAGACTTTGTTCCCGTTGGTTCCTTCGGGGTGATGAGGCACTCCTGTATTGTCCATTGAGGCATCAAGAATGTGTAAAAGAACAAATGGATCACTATCATTAATTTCTGCAACTCTTCAAGTAATGGTAGCAAATCATAGCATGCAACAACACAATTTCTATATGTACGATATGTTTTGACGGCTTCATGTGGCTGTCAAAAACTTTTGTAAATTATCATTTGCCGTCAACCGGCGTGAAAGCGATCAAATTAGTTTCTTCTCATCTTCTAATATGTATTGCAACAACGAAGAAACAACCCAAGTAGCATATACGGTTGGCGCAACGTTGGTTTTCGATCATAGACCTCTTGGCCCGACATTGGAAGCATTGTTGGTATTACGTGAAAGTGTGGGCAATTTCCACTTTTGGACAAGCTCTTTCAAAACAAAAATATATTTACCAATTAGAATGGACTATACAAAATCGGAGAAAAATAAATACGTATTAAAATCATTGATTAGTTAACCAATGGTCTGATGTGGAAAGACCTCAATCAGGCGTCCAAAGTCAGGACTTCTTGATAATGGTACCCGTGCTCGCGGCATGGTGCTAAAGACTTTGAAGTTGTAAACAGTAGTTCTGTGTGAAATTTCGTCTTAAAATGTTATCGACGACGATTCATCTTTCGCACTCGATGGAAGCGATAGTGCAAGAAAGGCAAAGAAGTGGATTATGAGATAATTTATAAAAGACATAAAACATTCCAGCAGAAGTGGTTGATATGGATTGTGATTTCTTGCAAATGCCACTCAGGCTTATATTTGCCAATCTGGCAATTCTGTAAATGTCGAAATTTACGAAAAACAATATAAGAACAAGAATAAAGAAATTCATAAACAAAAACCATTCTCACCGGAGTTATGTATTTTGGCCAGACATGGCAACTTCGCATTCGAAGTCTAGAAATGTAACCAATGTACCTCAATTATGTCCAATTGAACGTTTTTGAAGGAATTTAAAACGCGACGTGTGTAGTAGCGGGTAACAGGCTTCAAATCTGGACGGAATAAAACAAAAAAACTTGCGGCAAACGCCAGATTCAACATTTATCAATTTAATGCGCTCATAATGTGCCGTATAAAAACAAAAATTCGACAAGCTAGTCATTATTGTGCTGATTCTGTAATTTAATTTATTTGTCCACGTTGTTTGTGCCAATTTTTTATCCCTACATCCATGTGAAAACAAAAAGAAACCAATAAGATAAATCAATCTAAAGGATCGACAAAAGCTGATCATTTCACAGCAACACTTATCCATTTTTATATTAACAAGCATGTAATTGGAAATTACGATTTATCAGTGGTTCTTCGTTTGCATGCGAATTTTTCTTTTGTCTACGCAAGTGTACAATCGCTCCATAATCCAATTGAAATCAAATTTGGAAAGTGGTTGTGGCGCGCGCACCGACAAGACACGCGATATTTTACCGAGTAATCAAGAGAGTTGTCAGATAATATCCCCAATAAATTATATCACATACCGGTTGTAACGGTGTAATTAGCGGGTTCGCATACATCTCTGTGACATTCCGGCTAATACTGGCTGAATTATGGCAGCAATTGTGAAATTAGATATCTGCACGGGTTGTACCTAACATAGCTACAGCTCTACAGCTTGTTTAAGAATACGTGTAACATACGCTGCATTCGCGTCAATAAATTTAGCATTAATGTGGCATTTCGATTTTTTTTTTTGAAAGGGGATCCCTTTTTTTTCTTCTTTCAATTTTTTTTTCTAATAAGATGAGACACAGAGTCAACCTCTTTGAAATAAGGTGCAGAAGCAATTTTGTCAATGTACGCACTGTGAAAGACCCTTTAATGTAGTAAATAAAAGTTAAATCAAAATTGTATAGGTGTACAGTGTCTGCCAAAAGTTTACACCATATGGGAACTTTTTTTATTTCTTTAATTTGAAAGTAACTGTGTTTGTAGCTTTTCTATGCATCATGAAAAACCAAAAGATGTTCCAAAATATTTGTACCATCTTACTCGCTTCTATACATAAATGTCATTTAAAAATGTCAGATGTCCATATCTCTATGGCCAAATATGAACAAATGTCATAAGAAAAAGATGTTCGCATCTATCTAGAGATTCCAAATCCAAAGTATGATTTACAAATGTCAACTTCTTCAGTAAATTTTCTTCATCAGAATCGGTTGGATTGTATTTTATTAAGAATATTTGTTTTCCCAAATTAAATCATTTTCAACTTTCGTATTTTCGTTGAGTTGAAAAAGGGGGTCAGAATGAGATGAGAATACCTAGAAAATTTCTTACAATCAATGAATTCCTTCAAGGAATATTTTTCCCATAAAACCTTCCTTAAAATCTCGAAAGTTAATAAATGTTATTGTCTATTGTTATAATTAACTAATTAATTAAATTAAAGAAATTGCTTTGACTTCTTTTGATTTTAAAAAGGGCAAATATTCACCAAATCGTTCGGTTTGCTAGGTTCAAAGTTTCGTTCGAAGGGCAGAGATTTACATCAAATGAGGATACCATCACATTATAAACGCCTATTTTGCAGAACAAGATGCTAACTGCTATTTGGACGGATTTGGAGCATCGTTGGGAAAGGCATATTGACTTACAAGGTTATATTGAGAAATAAAACTAAATTTAATAAAAAAAATACTCGTTTCTGTGTCAAACTGAACATTTATCAGGCAACCCTCGTAAATATTGTAAAGTGCACTCTATGCTAATCATCTTCGATTAAAATGTCAGAAAAAATATTTATATCGTTGCCAACTGAGGGGAAAATATAAAAAGATACGAGTTATTGTTACAGGCTGTAGGGAGTAATGGAGGTGATTTATTTAAAAATTAAAGAGGACTTGTTTATGAAGATCATTTTAATGTGAATGTATACATTCAGTATTATTACAATATGTAATCTATTACTTTTAATTGGAAGAAGACATGGTCAGTTACCTGAAATATAAGTAAGTTGGTGGAAAAATATAGTTAAAAGACACATTTCTTTTACATATCCAATAAATTTATTAATAGTTGTGTCTTATAGAATTAAAATAAAAATAAAAGCTTGTTATGATTATGAGTTCTGTAAATTAATATTTATAGCATTGAAAATATGCAAAAACATTAATAGATAGCGGTTATATTTACTTACATTTCTTCTTTAACACCTCCAACTTTTGGAACGTTAAAATATGAAATTTCTTTCCATGAATTCCATCATCAATACATCTACATTTGGCAAATTGACAATTTGCGCTATAAGAAATCCTTTCTTTGAAATTTGTTACCTACTTGTTACAAATGCACAATAAAATAATAATAAAATCGAAGTAAATTCGATAGATGTAATTATGAGGTAAATCAAATTAGAATGTCTCCTCATGTGGTAGTTTTGTTAAAACCATTTTTAAATGTTAATCTTTTTGTTATAGTCATATGAAACGTACATATATTGCTTTATTGTTGCTTTATTGCACGGTCTACTGCGAGTTATTTTGAATATATTTCAGGCGCATGTACCCTATTTTTTTTTCATGAGGAACGTAGGTAGCGGATGTAATGAAGTGCCCTCCTAGCAATCTCCCCTTTTCCTGTCATCTTGAAACCATCGGTTAGATGTCAAGATGCCAAGATGACTTGGCCTGTCTTTCTCATCATCATTTGCTTTCTCTACTTTCTTACATCTCCCGTCCTTCATTTCTGAGGATTAGGATTTCGGGTTAATTTTCGCCCTTTCGTTCTTTCAGATTTGTTCTCATCTCTGTCTCTGTCTAACATCTTCTTTTGGTTTCACGGTATTGCTCCCCAATTTTCTTCAGATTCAATCATTGCCTCGATCATATTATCTGCGTTTAACGATTTTCCTATTCGTTGTTGCGTGTCGTTTCCAGTTTCACCCATTTTTTTTTACACTGGAAGATCCTGTACTGCACTGTGTTCGTATTTTTGCAATATGTACACTCGTCATGTGTTTTTTTCTTAAATCGTTTTGCGTAGGTTCTGAAACACCCATGTCCGGTCAATACCTGCGTGAGGTAGTAATCAAGTTTTGATCGGTTTGATCAGATATCAGTCTCTTAGTCCATTGAGCTTTAGACACATACTCTTCCAATTTCTTTTGTCACATCTCGAGTATATCCTTCCTGACTTGGCTGCGTGATGCTAGGCCGACGTCTCTATACATCTGCGTTTCATTGGCCAAGGATATCAATAGCTGGAATTCCCGCTATTGCTAGCAGTGCTTCTGTGGATACCGTCCTGTATGGCTGATGTTATTCTTAGCAACACTTTCAAACACAGGTTTATTTATCATATTTAGACGCTGCTTCTTGCTCTTCTCACCACTTCGCCGAACACCATCCTTTCTCCATTACTAAGTCCTTCAATATTGAGCATGATACGCTCTAACATTGCCGCTTTCTATGTTCTATATGTATTTCCAGATATTTTATGACTTTAGTCCGCCCTATATTAAAGTATATGTGGTGTTTTTTACGTTTCCCTTTTAATATTATTGCTTCATTACTACTAGCTACTGCTAGCTTATTTTGTGTCATCCACTTCGCTACCCTAATCGTGATCTGTCATCAGCATGAGGACTAAGTTGTCAACTTATCCTGCTGTTTTAGCGTTCTCAGTTAAATCTGATAACTAATTTTTGTCTTGTCTGTCGTCGATAGTTGCACATAACACTCTTGCTTTTTAAGTTCCTCTGTTATTATGTCTTAGGATAAAGACAAGAACGTTAGACTTGCAGGAAAATTATAGAACAATATAATTATATCAACATAAACGTTTCGGAAAATGTCAAATATCAGTAACTTCAGGAATCACAATATGCATCAAATTTACATGGTATTCAAAAGAGATTACTAGATTCTACATCCATGGGGCAAGAGATTGCCATATGAAGAGTGCACAATCTACAAATCAAACCAGCGGGAACAACATCAGTAAGAACATGAAGTCGATGGTTTGTTTCTTCTACGAACTTCCTCTAAGGACGAACTTAGTTGGACCAAAGGAGAGATCAAACTGAATTTTCCTTATTTTCTCAAATGTTCGTTATAGATTGCAGTTAAGGCTCTAAATTATTTTTGAGTTCTTCAAAAATGTCGAGAATTTGATGAATGAAAGATATTCATTTGTAGTAAAACATCATTAACCAATCCTACTAGAGGATTTTTAACACGATAAACATCATATTGGCACAGGACTTACGGTTTTACTTCCTCAACCGAGAAAAAGACATATTTCGATTTTCATGCGTAATTAAAAACCAAGTATTATATTATTAAATTCCTAAACGTAATCCCGCTACTGTTGCTAACACTAAAATAAAAAAATTCACTACCTGTACACCGGATTTGTTACCATATGTTAATTGACTTAACTTCTAGTGTATGACTTCACATACAAACATATTCGATCCCTTTCCAAATAAACTGTATAGGTATGCACAAATACAGCAACAGTAGACAGAATTGGTTGGATTCGGGGTGTTGGTGGTGGCATTCGAATTGTCGGGATGACGCTAGTGGGGCTCGGCTGTAGCGAACGCCTCGTTAACTAATGGAATTGCCTGATGATGTTTGCTTCGGTAATTTATGGTTATTAATATCTATGATACTTCAGATTAATTAGACCTGAAAGCCGCTGAAACAACGAAATTTATTAAATCTTTATTGCTAACGCCTCGCTGCGAGTAACAGCCTCTGCTAACACGTATACCGTTAGTACTTGAGTAATTAATATCCATTAAATGATTTGAAGTGTTACGGCCTGATTCTTTTATTGCTTTGAACCAATTGGTTTCCGATAATTTTGAATGAAATGAGAGGCGGTATGTGGTACGTGAACTTTCGTTCTTAGACTTAGTTTATTATCGAGATCAAGTGAAGGATAGAAATAATTATAGAATAATGAAACAAAGAGATACAAATCTGTAAAATTGAAGTTTAGCAACAAAGCCGTTCTTTGAAAAGCGTAGTAGAATTAATAGGAGGCTAATACAGACATTTTTCTTCAACTGTGATAAAATCCATTTTGGAAATATGAGTTTTGTTATTTTTTTCAATTTAATGTATTGGAATGTTGGAACAATTGAAGTTGCTTGCATTCGAGCTATCTCAAGGTCGCTATCAGTTTCAATTGGAACAATTTAGAACTATCACGGGAGAAAATCGAATGTCATAATTAACACTCAAAAGTGGTACATGTAGCACATATAGCTCCACACTCACGAGTGTAGTTTTACCGGGCATTTTCACTTAAAAAAAATAGTAAAAGGTATCTCTCATGGAAGTTACATTTTTTCAAAAAGTGAGTGTTAACTTTAACAGTCATTAGTGTTCATTGTTTGTACTGTCGTATTAAAATAATGTTCTAGGTTTAATATTTACATTTTACAGTGTCTGTTATACATACTTGAATATGATGGCTTGAGGTGTAAACATGTAAGAAAGAGCAATCCACATATCCCGCATAAATAAGCTATCCAAAAAGAACGTATCTGTGTTGATTTCGTCCCATCTTTGATTTTAGAAAATATACTTCTACTTGATGATCTAGTTTAAATATAATCGACATTTTCTACGTCTAACTCTAAATCAATACCTTGAAACGCGCTTCTCAGAAGTGCAGGAGTGCAAAGTTAACACTGGTTAAGTTGTCACACTCTCTCCTGTGCCTAGAGTGTTAAAATATATTATATTATGTGGTCATGATCCTGTAGTTAGTTTTGTCTAATACATAAATGTGCTAATTCTTTCACTGGACCAATCATCAAAATGCTATTCTAGGTCTAAGGTTTTTAAGAGAACGAAGTCTCTAGATACGCTAAGTTTTCATCATCACGATTTCAACAAGAGTTTCTTTCTGGTAGATCTACTATCACTAATTTGACAACAATTACGTAATTTTTATGTGAAGCCTTTGGAGAAGAGACTACAAATCGACGTAATTTATACAGACCTTTCCAAAGATTTGATGTTATCAATCACATTCAGTGTTAATTTAAAAATTTTGATATCTTGAATTTTCGAATGGCTTAATTCACGTTCTATCTCCTTACCGCAGTGATAGATCGTATTCTAACCACATATTGGACCACTCTTGTTTAACATCTTCATCAACGATCCATTATTGTCATTAGACTGTAATGTATTGGCGTTTGGGAATTGCATAATCTCTTAACATTTGCATTAACAGTTACAATTACGACCTCTCATTCTGTATTTCCTCGAAATAATTTGGAGCAATGATAGAATTAGCTGCGAAATCGCACCAAATCATGAAAACCTTCCCGAATGATTGCCTCTGGATTTTCTGTTAACCATATTCGACAGTTTTGAGTATTGGATTCATCATTAAGAGAAAATGCACCTAATCTGTCCATAAAATACGGGATAATCATTCGGATTCAACTTCAACCTGAGCCTTTGTTTTCAAAGAAAAATTGCACATTATCGCTAAATCTGTCTTTTCCAATTTATTCAAACAATCGTTACAGTTTAAGCATGTTATTGGTCGTTTTAATCTTGCATTAACACAACTGATTTGTAGCGGATTAGTATTGGCTATTCTTTGATTTTCCTGAAACTTGAACAACTCTAATCCTTGTCTTAATCTCGGGAGGTCAACTTTAGACGCCGTCGTTTCAAATTTAGTAATTTCAGATTTACAGATCTATTCTTATTTATTCAACTCGTTTGAATTTACGTTAAAATAAGTTTTATCTTGAGAATAGAAGATAGAATACGCATACATGAAATTAACAAACAACTATTACGTCTTGATAAAGGAATAAAAAAAATGTTTCGGCTTATTAAAACTGCACAATTTGTTAATACTCATTTAAATTACAAATTCTCTAATAGATTTTATTGGGTCGTTTTGATTAAATATCGTTAATTTAAAAATGCATTCTTTGCAATGCTTTTTAAAATTAACAGCCAACCTTCTTCTAAAATATTTAATACAAATTCCATTAATTGTTCTTAATCTCAGAATCGTTTTTAATCAAGGAAATTTTCTCCACAAATTCCAGCATTTAAACTTAATAAAAGCTAATATATCCTAAAATAACTTCCAAACAAACGAATAGACGGCTATTTTATGCTCTTACATCGAATTCGAAAAACTTACGCTTCGAAAGGATATATAAAGAAGAAGGCGTCAGCAAGTTTGATCGATGCTTTCGAACGTCGCTAAGCTATTGGAGAACGAACGACGCTTGGGCGGAGTTCTAGGCCGCTGTTCGCTCCCTTCCAAAGCTTTGGCGCGCTATTTTCGAGACTGGTGGAGATTCTTTGTGTTCGGCGAAGGTATTATACGTTTTTGGCGAAGACGCTTATAAGCTGATTTATAGCAAACAGAATTATTTTTATGCGATAATAAATTGCGAATGGGCGTTTTAACCCTTTGCTTTCAATTTTCGCGGATGTTATCTCGGTGAGATTTGATATATTTCGTGTCGGGAAGTGAATGCGTACGAGTCTACCAGGCTGGATTTATGTGCACCTAAGAACGAGGGAAAATTGGTATTGGTTTTGGGAAATGCTACTGATGATATATGGTCTTCATTAGAAAAGTAATTCTTTATAAGAGATATTCATTTTGCAGCGTTAGGAATATAGAAACATTACACAGGCCTGCGAAAATTTTTTAATTATACAATTTGCGATTTTCTAAGTTAATTTTCGAATACCTACTTAATAATCAAACCAGCCGTTATTTGTTTCTATCACACACAGCTCTCTTTCTATACAATGATCGTCGATGATAGTACGTGGAAAGCTTTTATTTAAGGAAGTATCAAAGAATTTTCTGGGAAATAATAAAGACCCAATTTTTGTGCGTAAATTTAAAGCATTCAAAATTAATTTTTTATGTGCGCATTTGGACTGTTTTCCTGCTAATTTTAGTGATGCCAGGACAGGGTGGGTGGTTTCAAGATCAGAATATTAGAGAGATTGAGATGACATGCCTATCTGATGGTGGATTATTGTTCGACGTTGAAAAGGGATGTTCCTATGGTCGTATACAAGAAAAAAGCTAACAAACGGAACTTTTGGACAAAAGAGAATGATTTTCTAAACGCAAAGACCAGTTCAGTTCAAAGCAACATTTCACATTCAATAAAGCATAAAAGCGCAGGTCAAAATCATGTTTTGCGCTACAATTTTCGACTTTAATTGTTAGAATTATCGAACTATCCCAAAACTTGTTCCAAAAGCAAGTGGATATGGTTTGGGTTCTAGTACAAATAGGAAAGAAATCCTTCATATCCTGCTAACTTTATATAAAAATGCAATTAAATCTGTTGAAATAGTCTAAAAGAGATTATTAGAAGGGTGTTAGGGGGTGGTTGTTGGTGAATAAAATAGTTTTCTTTTGTAGATGTTTTTGAAATTTATATGTAAATTATTTGCGAATTCGGATGAGTCTAAATATGAATTATACATTTGACGTGTTGATTGTTAATCTTCTTCCCTACTTTCAACTGGCGATATTACAGAGCACCATTTAAGCTGACAGCAATGGTTGATTTATCTATAAATCGAACTAAATTTTGATCGGTTTAGATATTTTAGAAAGTATTAAATACCAACGTTGCAGAATTACCAATGGGTACCAAATCCAAAGAAGATTATTGTTAACAATAGAAGAAGATTCACCTACACCCACAGGACTAAGTCTCGGATTCAATCTGTTCGGAATGTACGACTTGCGCATCGTTTTGAAATATGGGTCCTGCAGTGCTGCCATCTCCATTCCGCACATCTATGTATCATTCGTTAAATGCGAAATGTGAAAATGACTGAAATTTATCCGCAGATTAGTGAAGTATATGGAGAAAATGTTATATTGTCGCTGAAATGCAAAGAAAATAGGTTTAGAGCGTTCAAAGATTGCCATAATGAATAACGAAGTTAATTAATGATAAGTTGATGCAGAAAGTTGATCAAAATCTTCGAGAAAAACAGACGCTATGCGATTTTATCATTATCTATTATGAGTATCGGAAGATGTGCTAACGCCGACTCCTAAGAATGCTGACTGAGTTGCATATAATTAATCATTTAGCATTTATTTTGATTTTCCTCGAGAGTGTTCAAGCTAAATTTTCACTGGCGACGAAACAAGAATTCCTCACGTTACACTGAAATCAAAACAACAGTCTATGACATGGAGGCAGCACCCAAGAAAAGTAATCAACTTCAGCCCGAATGATCGCGTGCACTATGTTTTGGAATAGGCATGGTGTTTTGCTTATGGATTTTTGCCTCGGAGTAACACAGTGAATGCTGACAAATACTCTGGCTGTAATTAAAAGTGCACCATCCCTAAGTTGTTGGAGTATTTTATAGATGTGATTCTAAAGATCAACTTAAACGATTGTTTATCATACTGCATTGGTCTAGTTGTTTTCTAGCATTTACCAGAGCCAGATCTTTCGCTATCATTGGACGCTAGCTCCTGCCAAATCCGGTTCCCGCTATCAACAGAGACGAGTTACGGCACCAAGTCAGTTCTGTTATGGTATTTGGCTTTTCTTGTTAAGGCAACGCGTTTTTTGTCGGAGGAACAACTGGTTTCTTTGTTGTTATTTTATGAGAGCGCATGCATTAAATCAAGAAAAAGTATTTCAACCACTGCATTCTGCTAAAAAGATAAAAAAAAGTGTTTCACCGAATACAAGCGAGACCACTTGTTAATGTTACAAAAATGTTATTAAATCAACAACCACCCTTCTCTCAGTGTATAGGCATTTTGGATACTAATAAACATTATTTTGCGAAAATTTGTTGGTGGGTTATTTTCAATTGCGGCTAGTGTATTACGAGACCTGAAATAAACTGCGTCGTTCGGTTTGTTTTACAACAATGTTCGTCTACACGTAGTCCTTCGAACCTAAGATGTCATCACATCTCATGGCTGGGAACAGTTTGTTGCCTTAATGTATCACCCGGTGATTATAATTCGTTCTTGCACTTAAGGAACCATCTTGGCGGTTAGCGTTATCACGATGATAACGACTGCTGGAATAATCATTAAACCAAGCTGCAGATTTCTATGAGGATGGAGTTGATGGAATGCAATAATATAGTTGGAAATTATATTGAAAAATAGATTGAAGTCTAGATTTTTATGTAAAAATGAAGGTGCTAGAATCTTTCCCCTGCTTTTTGTTGTATTAATACCATATTTAAAAAACACGCCACGTAATCAAAGAAAAGATCATTTTTAAGATTATTGAAATGTAGTATTTCCCCTTAAAAGTTGGTTGGATGTGGGGCTCGCAATCTACTAATAACTTTATCATATCTCGTGGTAGTTTGTGTCTCACATCAATAGCAGTACTTATTACTATTATTACTAAGGAGCAAAACAACAACTAGAATTTTTAATTCTTGAATGTTGTTTCGTGATATTATATCCCCAAGATTATTATTAGATTAATTTTAGATTCTAATTAAAATATTCCTATATTCTTTAACTATCCTTGAAAATCCTTCCTGTAGTTTGACTTCGGCTATCTGTAGATCGATGATTTCGCAAGAAATACAAGGGCGGAATTTTCAATTCCAAGCGTGTAAGAGATATAATTCTTCGTTTATTTAGATAAATACGAGAGATATCCTTTAAGTTTCTATAAAAACGATGAGAGTGAAAATTTGTGTTTTGTATAAATTGTTCTATAGTTCTTAAAAATATTCGTAATTAAGATTCAAATTGCGTTCGAACCAATTCTCAAAACATTATTTCCGCTTAGAAGGAAATATCTCCAAAACATGGGTTCAACAGTAATTAATTGTTTAATACGCTATATGAGCGCTGACATTGTCATGATGAAGAATGATGCGACGTTGTCAGAAACAATGCTTGCGACATCTCTAATATAGCGAAAGAAACAAGCAGTCATTTTTTTAAAGTGCTTCGTGAACGAACAGCTTCTGTTGTATCCGGTTCATCTGGGAACACCTAAACAGTTAATTGTTGCTTTGTTTCCGGCTTGTACTAATATATCCAAGTTTCGTCAGCTGTTAAGGTGTTGTATATGGATTTTGAGGTTCCTCTGTCAAATTGAGACAAGCCTCTTTTTGGGCTTGGGTAAGATTATACAGAATCCGTTGGGAACAAATCTTTTTCACGCGTAAATTTATGCGAAATCGAATGTAATACAGTCTTAGATATGCCTAAGGATGCCTCTATCTTACAGTAACTCGTATGTCAATTTTTTACAAATATGTTGCGCACAGTAAGCAATTTTGGTTGACTTTTACGAAGTTCATCACTGACGGAAGCACGAGTTTTGAGGATTGTTTTCTGATGGTGTTTCACCGAAAGTTGAATGACACGATTCGAGGCGTTGTTGTTGTGATGGTTCCTTACTAAAATTGTGAAAAAATCATCCAACAAACACCTTCACAAAAAATTTCCATTTTTTAGCAAAATTGCTTTTTTTAACTGTAAATAAACTAGTCGTCCGATTACTAAGGTGTTACTGCTTTAACAATACCAAATGTCAAATTTTATGGAAATATTAATATCAAATCTCAGTGGGACCATCTAGTAGTCGTTTGTGACAACTTAAGACACAACCCTCATATAGTCACTAATTACTATACAGAAGATTTGCCCATTTTTCCGACTTTTAGAGGGGGTTCGTGCGAAGAAAGATGTTGGAAACCGTTGCTTTAAATGATCGTTGCCATCTTTTGTTTGAAACAAAGAAGCAAAGCCAGCAATCTTGTAAACATTTTACTAAACCGGTATTAAAAAATTTCCTGGATGACAATTTTCAGTGGTAATCTTCTAATGTTGATGTTTTGTATTCGAGTAATTTTGTTCAATTTTAAACCAAATTAGGTTGCCGATGCTTATGTGTTGTTTACCAAATTAGGTGTTTAAAAAAATAGGTACTTTTTCTACTATTTAGCAATCAATTTAGTGTTGAATTGATTAGAAAGTTTGACGTAAAAATATTCTAAACATACAAATTTGTTTACCGTTTTATTCAATTGATTGAATTTTGTAAGGAATATTTCTTCATGTTCATATATGCTTAAATTTTAAAAAATACTAACATACTTTATTGTAAAAATGCTCAAAAATGTAATAATGAAGCTTTGAGGATAATATTTTATTGTATAGGGAAAATGTTGGAGAAATTCCACACAAACACAACATAGTTTGGGATTAATTTATTTGAACACACTATTCTGCGTCTCTTACTCTGTACATGTCTATACAATGTTTATCGTTCCAACTAATACGGTGTGGTAATAATTATATTAATATATATATATAATATACAGCTTTACAAGTTAATAATACTTAATAATCATCACATCACAAGATACTCTTTTTAATTTGTTTATTTTTAACTTTTTTTATTTAATGAGTTAATCGTTTATTTCGCGTTAACATTTTACAGTTTCAAATATACACATGCTGCGAACTTAAAACTAGATAATATCTTGTTCAAAAGTATGTACAATTATCTATTGCTCATAATACACTTCAATACAATTTTTTTTTTTTTTATATCTATTTACTTACAATATTTTACAATATTTAGTGGATTTTTCGTTCTTTGGAATTATTTTCTTTATATATATTCTTCCTTCTTAATACGATTTTTTTTTTACAAAACATTCACAAAAATCATTGAAATAATGCATGGATTGTCATTAAAATCTGAATTTCTACAATACAAAATTTAATTTATATTTCCCTTCAAGAAAATAAAATAGTTTTATATGGTTAATTACCTGAGGGTAATTAAAAGCTAAATACAATTATCCTAAATTAACTAATTCATATCACATATGGCAGCATTTAACTTAAAACAAACCCTTATTACAAATTATCATAAAATAACTGAATAGCCATCTCACGGAAAAGTCCCTCAACACGAAGTAGAAAGATCACCGAGCAGATGTCGCCACCAACACAACATCTTGAATAACTTTAAATCTTTCCTACTACAGCTTAAATCCAAATAAAATTCTTACAATATTAAACGTGTTCTTTGCTGCTGGTAATTGTTTCGTTAGTTTCTTGTTTCCTATGTAAAGCTTGAAGGGTCAGGGGCGGTAGTAAGGGGAAATTTAGTCCTCCAGCTAAGCTGGCTGCTTGTTGAAAGTTGGCAACGTGCTGCAAGCTTTGTAATAGAGCTGCGGAATGTTCTTGAGCTTTTCTACGTAGTTCTGCGACGCTGGACGATCGGTGGTCGCTGCTTCCGGGTGATGAAGGCTGATCCGATGGTAACAGAGAAGCTCCGAGATTGGACATTGGTTTAATTGGGCAGCACGAGCAGAGCCCTGGGAAACCTGGAATTAAAATAAAATACTTTTGTGAAATATGCCACATCCATATTGTTAACATTTTTACATACATAAAAATGTTAATAATGTTAATGTTAATATTGTGTGCAAATTTGGATACTTTTTACTTGGTAATTTGATAACTGTTAGTTATAGAAAAAAAAAAATAATGTCCTTTTCAAGATAAATTCATTGGTAGAAAAAAGGAACTGATTAACATTTTTTTGAGTTATAAACAACACCTCGTTTTTTTAAATGTTTGCAAAGTAATTTTGTATTCTTTAGCCATTCTTTTTTTGGGTAGAATGCAGCGATGAACACAAATTTCTTAATAATCTAACAAAATCTCAGTATATTTGTTAATAATTAGACTTTATTTTTAAAATCTGAAAATATATAAATATGTAAACTGGTTTATATTAAAAAAAAATCAGTTTTATATAACAATTGGAAATTTTATTAGCTTGTGTCCCCGACAGCGTTATTCAGCGCTAGAAATCGAATAATGTGCACTCCTCACTAACACATGGGGACATAAGTCCATAATGCGATAATTATACACTTAGATTGTACTTTTATTAATTACATTCAAACATACTTGCAAACATATCTCCTTGTTTTCATACGCTTTCTCTTTGCAAACCTGCAAATCATATTATTAAAATCAATCGTTTTTGCAAAATCAGATTTAATACTAAGTCTATCAGTTGCCCTTGTAACTGAATAAGCGCTCCGGTAGCAGGAATCAGAATACGATGGCAAACACGTATATACATATGTAAAGACTCCTTCCAATTTGCACTCAATTTGACCTCAGTTGGTCGTTTTCAAAATTGGTTTAAATCCAAAATACTAAATGAGTTAACAATGTCAGTGAGATATTGATCTGCCGGTATCTTCGAGTCAGTCCGCCAACAACATAGAAGACAGACTTTTTGAGATATGCTTCCTCGCGGGATTCATTTTCTTTTTGTTAAGTCTGCTTCCTCTGCAACACCTTCATCATGAAACCTACTTCTTTTGCTTTTTAATTCACCCCGAGTCTCAGAGTGTTTCGATAACTTCGTTCCACACACTATTCCAGTTGTTCCGAAGATGTAACAGTTCTGAAATCAAGTTTTAACATTCCGATATTCAGCGGTGCACTTCTCGACTGGATAACATTGCTACATATATCAACCGGAAGTAATACTCTATACAATAGAACAGACATCACACAAATAAGAAATCTGACCAAGCTTCTTTTGTCTCAATGCTTGTTTTGGCAGTTAGCTTCAACTCCAAAAGGTTTTATAATATTGGTTTGATGTCTGGCAGGTGGACTAAAGCACTGTGAGCACTTTTGATACAGAAGACCATCGTCTGTTAGCCATACTATGAAGACAACAGCCAATTCACTTCCGTAAGACTTCCCAGCGCTATTGACTAGAACTAAATGGTTTGGGAAATTCATTCTGTGGTATCATTTTCACGCAAATTAAGTCTGTGTCATCCACAAGGGGAAAATAATGCATTTCTGCTGCCATGCTGGGTGTATTGTCACAGCTTTGTTCACGACAATTCAACAGTGGTATAACGTGTTGTTTCAATGCTTCTACCATCTCCGGTTTTATGGCTTCTATCAAGAAACTTTATCTTTCTACAATTTTCAAATGGTAAATAAATATTGTTTGTTCAACATGGGATGAATTTGGCGCGGAATCACCCATAACAGCAAAGTGCTTTGCAATTTTCCTGTCCTCCGACTTGTGTTGTTTTATAAGTAAGGAACATTTAGTAACTTGTTTTGCGAATCGCCGTTGAAATAATATACTTGAAGTCGTTCTTCCTTCCTTTTTGTGTTTCTTTAACTTGCAACACATGTTCTTTTAAAATTTCTGCTGAGAGTTGCTACGCAAAGCAAATCCTATAGATTACCAAGGAACATCAATGATTGTTTCATAATATTTGCACTACTTTACAGATTCTGTGTATAATTAAGAATGACTACAGAAATTCGATTAAACTACATAAAGCAGAGATTAGTCAATAGTGTTAAGCATGTTTCCTATTATGTCTTCAGGTACCGATTTTGCGGGTTTTCCTGGTTTCTCTTTTTAAGAATTTGGTTCTATAAACATTTTCCCCTTCATGGGCCCTCTCTGAACTCCATTGACCCTAGAATAATGCATCGCCTGCACCTCCTCCTCAGGCCTGCTAACACGCATCAAAATATTACAAAATCCAAGTTTTATTCATAATACAAAATAAATAGACAATAGCTAATCTCTCTTTTCAGTAATGAATTTATCTTGAGGAAAGACATCGAGTATGTATTATCAATTTTTTTTTCTATATTTAACAGTTACCAAGTTCCCACATAAAAGTATCCAAATTTGCTCAGCCTGTGGCTATATCCAAACCATCATAATTTTCTTGCGCGGAAAGAAAAATCGTGTCGCTTACCGGAAAAATAATACGTATATAATTCTATCAAACCAAGAACATAAGTCTTCAAAAAAAAAAAAAAACGAGTGGGAACAAGTGAGACAACGGCTTTATAGAAAAATTAGTTTATCGTGAGATAAGGACAATAACTCGCCCAACCATATTAGATTTAAAGTTTAAAGCGCGGTTGATTCCGGCCGAATTTACCGTCCTCAGGTGTAAAGTGGAAGTAAATTGACTATTAGAAGCTTTTTAAGTGAATTGGAGCGATCCTCGGCGTGGCGTACCTCATATCACGTCCCCAGTTTACAGACTGTATACAGTTCGTTTGAAAATACATGGAGTGCTTAGAGTTTCCTTCAATAAATCTTCATTTGCAGTTTATTAATGACTGTAGTCATAATCTTTCAACATTTTCAGATTATCTCCTACATTTTTCAATTAATCAAATGATGCAAACGTATAATAAAATTTGAGATTCTCGTTTAGTTTATGTTGTTCATTAATAGTAGGTACTCTAGAGTTACACACAAAAGAATATTTCTAGATTTTTGGAAAATCAAGATCTGACAATAAGAGGTGCTTGAAGAAAGCACGTTATCTATAACATTTGAAATTGTTTGAAAATAATCCTAAACAATTACCAGCTAAAATAGAAAAGAATTTTCTTAAGAAAGCTTATTTAGAATGTGATTTCTTATCTAAATACGAGTGCTAGACTAAAATATGTTGACTACGAGACTACGAGAGAGAGAGAATTAGAGAAAAATAATAGAAAGCAAAGTATATGAACCCAAAGTGGATTCAAACCTGGATATTGTGTGCAAGATCATATTCCCAATATGAAATATAACAGAAAAATGCCTAAAGGGTAATAACGAACTATTCCTTCGCTGGAACATGGAAAAAACTGTGGGGTAGTGTGGCAAATAACACAAAAGTATCGGCACATTCTGGACCACACAAGTTATAATTTGAATAATTCAGAACAGACGAGAATTCATGGATTCATGGAATTCATGAATTTTCGACCATAAGAGTACCTTATTGTCTCAGAATTCAGCGAGAATTCCAAAATTACAATAATACACAATGTTCGGCGTTTCGGGCTTAGGGCAAAAGTATTCTAAGAAATAAGTAGAACCAAAAATAGAAGATTTATTTAATTAAACTAATACCTATGGCAGGTTAATAATAAATTGAAAATACTATACAGGATGTTTGAATTTTCGAAAGAAATTTGTAATCGACAAAATTAGCAAAAGTCGACTTTTTTAAATAGCACCTTGCTCAAGTAAGTGCACTTGATAACTGGAAAAGACTATAAGTTCTACTTAGCATTCGAAAACTCGAATTGTAGAGACTACATAACGGAAATACTTTACGTAAATGGACTTGGTCTCGACATCTTGCCGATAGTAATGGAGGTGCGACCGGAAGATTACAAAGTTCCTTTATATACACGTGGATGAGTTTGCTAGCCCGACTGAATTGGCCGCATATCTGCACAGGTTGAATAAGGACAACGACCTGTATAATTTGTATTTTCGCTGGAGAGGCATCGGCGACTTTATCGATACATACTTTTGGTATCACCGTCTAAACCAAAGCATTATATGTGGCGAGGTCCGGGTATGTACACCTCTAGGTCGTGGAAGAATGTCGAAACATAGACACACAGGACTTTTGTTGTTATATACATGTTTTTTTTTGTAAATGTAACGATAATGATTTATTCAATTTTTAGTGTTTTAAAGTGTTCTTTTGTTTATTGCAACTTCTCCCATGGTCTTTAAAAATCGATAAGAGCGAAACGCCCTACCTTTGAATTAAAATCTTGCATATATCTTTCAATTCTAGTAACACTTTTTAGCAACTTAGTAGAAATGTCTTTCGGGTGTTTGACGTTTCGCTGATCATGCTGTCAGCTTCTTCAGAAGATAGTTGAGTGTAGGCTTCAGAAGATTTCTAAAGACTGAAATATTAACTATGCGACATCACCCGAAAGATATTTCTACTATGGATTACGGTCGTGAAAGCCTACAGTCAACTATTTTTAGCAACTTTCTACAATAAATAGCGTGCCACAAATCTTTTCCCGATTTGAATTCAAATTTGATCCCAAGTAGATCATATTTCGATCAGAAGGCGCAATTTCAAACTAAATGGAAAAACTGAAACACAAGCATTTCTTCATTGGGAAATGTTACTAAGCAAACTGCAGAATTGCCCAAACAATTTAAATTCAAAGGAAAGTCGCTCTGCTTAAATTTGTAAGTGTATGAGCCCTAACAACCGTATGTTCAAACGATTAATGATTTTTTTCGAAAATTCAGCATACTTTTAAGACACTAAAATTGTTACGTTCTCCTAGTTTGAAGAAGAGCAGAAGCCGCTAGTCGTCTGCTTGTGTGTATCTTCCTTGTGAGGCGAAAGGACCGATTGCTTATACGGTTACTCGCTTAATCAGTTGCTCTCAAAATTAAACACAGTACGTAGATATACAAAAATATATTTATTAAATAAACAATTCCCTTGACATGATAAAATAAATATGGTACTTTTTCGTATATATCAAAATTCAAATACATACATACGTATTGTATGGATTTAATAATTCGGTTCCTTCTTTGAGTACGTATTCAAATGTATCGGAACGTTCAACGTCTAATGCTAGGGTTACCACCAAACCCTACTGGAGCATGAGTGTCTGGTTGGGCGACAGCAGCAAACAGCCGAATACTACCGCAAAAAGATGCTATACAAGTCACGGCTACCCAGATGCTCGCGTTATTTCATGTACTTATTTGATACACCACCTCTAGTATCTTGCTCCGAGCTGCTGTCTTCATGTATAAGTGGAAAAATCAGAAACCAACGATAGTGCGGGTCTGAGCGCTGCGTTACGCAAGCGAAAGAGCGACGACGGGCCGTCGTTCGTACGCTCGACTTTGTCGACGAAGTTTGGATAGGACGTAAATATCGGCGATAACTGGCGGAGATTCCTTGCCTAGCGCTCGAGCCGATACGTGTATGAGCAGTAGCTTCATCACACAGATATAATAAATGACTTAAGGATATTTTTAATTAGTGCATTAACGTGTTTTTACATTAAATGCGTACACGTTAAAATTTAGATAAAAATACGATTCCAAGTGTATACGACGTTCACGGGACGGTGCCACAAATCAAGTATTTCTTATCGATAAATAAGTAAATGTCTGACAGTCTGACATTTAATATTATTTTCCACAACTTGCAACTTGCGGTAATTTATATGAAAAAATTGCTATTTGAAATTTGACTCTTACAAATTTAAACACCCTGTAATGTATTTTTAATCTATTGACTGAGCTATTAATAATACTAACCTTTTTCATTAATTTAACGAAATAACTTTGTCATAATCAGCATAGTTTATAATAACCAGGTGAAATTATTACGTTTTTGCAGCGACTAGACAGACTCGTGTCTATTCGTCTCATAAGAAAGGGTTCGTGTTGCCTACTGGTTTTCCCGAGAGTCGACAAAAAACACGAGTCTATCTAGTCCTTGCAAAAAAGTAATAATTTCACCTACCTTGGTCATCTCTAATAATAAGTAATTAAGGTTAATAGTACCAACCGCTTTTTTTTTATAAAAAATCGATTTCCTGCAAAATGGTAAAAATTTAAGAATAGGTAATTGTATATACTGCTGTTTCATAATTTCAAGGGAAACCCAGATTTATAGTAAAATATTAGATATTTCATTTACAATAAGGAAATTGGCAAACACTTCCGGCATAACCGGAAGTAATATGTCTTCAAATAAGATTATTTGAAGACTTTTTTATTCCATTATGCAAATCTTTGTTATCGATGTTTACAAAGTTTTGGTTTTCTATTCTACTTCTTGAAAGACTTCTCTAAAATTGAAAAAATTAAACTTTGGGTAGCCACGAACCTACCAGACAGCCAGAGTAGGTTTCAATATAATTTTAAACCATGTCCCCAAATGGGACTCAAGTACAAAGGCGGAGGTCTTCCGAGCCGACGAAAATGGTTCACCATTTAATTAGATTATTACATGGGTATAATTGTACCTAGGTTTCAAATTCGGAACTTACCCTTTAATCCCGGAAATAATGGTGGAGAAAACTGTGAAGATATGTGGGACGCTAAATGTGGTGGGAAAAACAATGGCGGCGTTGTCCTCGTTGCCGAATTTCCATCTAGAATTGGTCTGAATCCGGCACTGGAACAAATGAAAATAATTTAATTGATTGCAAAACACCTAAAACTGGCCAAAAAGTTAAATGCGTAAGTTAAAATATTCTATAAAGTTTTATCTAGGGATATGATATGGATAATTATTAACATTTCGGCAGTAATATTTCGTGGAATGTGCTCGTAATGCATTGCCTTAAGGAATGCATCCAGAAGGTTTTTTGAAAACTCTTTCTTTAAATTGATCAGGAAAAGAATTATCTTCCGCCCATGCACTAGGAGGAGACTACGCAAAATGAGATCTTGTTTCAAACAACATTGAAGAATAAGTATTATGTTTTATAAAGCATTCTTTCGTTTTCTTTTATAAAAGCAAAGCCTTTGTCAATCAGTTTGCATAACAAACACTCGATACTAAGAAAAAACATCTTATTATGCCTACTTAAAATGTGAATAGAATGAATTAGGTTTCAAAATTAACATACGCCATACATTTCTATATATATACTACCCAGTCAGTATCGAAGCGGGAGTAAAGATTTTTTGTATGACGATCGCATTCGCAACAGTCGATAAGTTTTGGTAAATTTTGGCGTGAAAATTGAAAAGGTTGTTATGGACGAATCATCGTTGAAGCTATTGGTAGCCATTTTGATTGCTTAATAACGAAGCCAAGGTATATGATTTCTTGTTTCGTAATGGGTTAATTTTTTTAAGAGCAAATTTTGCAGCCTTTCCAAAGATGTTCCTGATCATCCTACTAATTCTACATTGTATTGCAATATTTAGCATTTATGTGATTTTTAAGCGGCGTTTCTCCTTCTGGCGACGGAAAGGCGTCGACTGCCTGAATCCATCGTTTCCGTTCGGTGATATGGTGCATCTCCATAAAGGTGTACCTCTAAGCGTGCATTTCTCTAATTTCTACAATACATTCAAAAGCCGCGGTCAAAAGCATGGTGGAGTATTTCAATTCTTCAAACCGACGTATATTCCTGTCGATCCAGAATACATAAAAGACATTCTTATACGGGATTTTTCGCATTTTGCCGACAGGGGTATGTACCACAACGAAAAAGATCAACCTATTATAAAGAATATTTTCTTCATGGAGGGAGCCAAGTGGAAAAACATGAGGATGAAACTTTCACCGACTTATACTTCCGGTAAGATGAAGCTTTTATTCAAGACGATGCTAGAATGTACCGTGCCTTTGGTGAAACAGATCAGGGACCTGACAGATGGCGACCAAATCATAGACATTAAAGACGTGTCCGCTAGATTCACTACAGACGTAATAGGATCTTGCGCCTTTGGAATCGAATGTAACAGTTTCGAGTCACCGAATTCTGAATTTAGAATGTATGGCAGAAAAGTTTTCGAGGATAGCGTCTTTAAAACTATCAGAGCTGTTTTTCGCACAGCTTTTCCGAAGCTTGCTCTCAAATTCCGGATGGTGGTCTTCGATAAAGACGTTGAGGATTTTTTCAAAAAAGTAGTTACAGATACCTACTATTTTCGCAGAAATTATAACATGAAACGTAATGATTTCATGCAATTATTGATAGAATTGAAGGACAAAGAGAATGATCCGCAACAAAAGGCTGATGCTCTAACTATGGAAGAAGTAGTAGCGCAAGCTTTTATTTTCTTTGTTGCTGGTTTTGATACTTCTGCTACGACCCTAACTTTCGCCTTATTCGAACTAGCTTGTAACCAAGATATTCAGGCCAAAGCTAGAGAAGAAGTCGAGTCGATTTTAATAAAATATGATGGACAAATCACTTACGAAGGAATTAATGAGATGAAATACATGGATAAAGTAGTACAAGGTGAGGTATTTTGATGTAAACATTTTACATTTAAAAATAGCAATAATTCCTTACACAGAAACATTACGAAAATACCCACCAGTTGCCGTGATTACCAGAATTTGTACAGAAGAATACCAAGTGCCCAACACGAATGTGACGCTTGATAAAGACACTCAAGTTGGAATCTCAGTTTTAGGACTTCATAGAGATCCAGAATATTATCCTGATCCAGAGAAATTTGACCCCGAAAGATTTTCTGATGAAAACAAAGGAAAAATCGTACCGGGGACTTATATACCATTCGGAGATGGTCCCAGGGTTTGCTTAGGTCTCAGAAAAGTATAATAAATCTCATTTGAACTTGTCTTAAAACAAAATCTTTTCTTTTAGGCTTGCGATTTGGAGTGATGCAAGTGAAGTTAGGTCTTATGGTGTTGTTGAAGGAATTTGAATTTTCTGTGGATCCAAAGACTAAAGTACCGTTGGAGATTGATTTAGGATTCGTTATGACTGTTAAAGGAGGAATTTGGTTGAATTCAAGATATTTTTATAGGCAGAATTAGTTCTATCTTCCTGTAGATTGTGTATTGTTGGATTAAATGAAACTTGCATAGGGAAAAATTATTTATCGAATATCATGGTGAATTGCAAAAATGTGGTAGAAATGCAATGTAATTATTACAGAATGTAAATAGAAAATAGCTGCATCATTTACGTAGGATAAGTTTAGAAAAGCTTTGCACACATAGAAGAAGAAGATCATCAAGAAGAATTAGAAACTGTTCTATTTGTCCGAGTCGCATGATTGTTGCAGTCGTTCACCGATTTCGATCATCTCGACGCCCGCTAAGCTGCTTTGTTCGAAACAAGGGTACGGTAGAAACGCTGTCACAAAGTAGGATGCATTCCATTTTAAAAGAAGAAAACGTGGCGCATTTTCGAATATAAACTAAATTGGGACATTGAGATTTGTTTTATTATATTTTATACATTTTATTTTATATTATACCAAATTGTAATTGTATAAATTGCAATATACAGCAAAAATCATTGTAAACAGATGCGTTCATAACAGTTTATATTTTTCGATAAGAAAAGAAAGTAAAATACATCCGCTTAACATTTTATATTTTCAATATTTTTAAAATTTATATTCTACAAGACGTAACTTGAAGCAAACTCGAACGTAAATTATGTCAACTCTACGAGATATTGCTAAAATTGAGCATCAAATCACGCATAGCAACTTAAAGATCATTAAGACCTTACATGTCATTTGTTTCGGCAATAAGAGGGATTCGAGAAAGATAAGAAAGGCATTACGTGATTTTTCTGGGTTAGGATTTAAGAAAGAATCAGAAGAATATGCAGCAAAAGTGGAATAAATAAAAGATTTATTAAAATTATCAAATTTGGTTGCGGTCTGTAATATTTTAGATCTAAATTATAACAACAATGATCTGTTAATTTTTAACTAACGTCCAATATGAGCAACAGAGTGACAACGAAGATGAACGCGCAGATGACGACGAAGAAGATGACGAAACCAAAAGTGAATAATATATTGAAATAAGCGATAAAGAAAATATAACGAACAAAAAAATATTCGAAGACGGATTCTTTTGCTTTAACCTTTAGAGACGGTAAGGATAGCATAAGACTTTCAGAAGTTGCTGTTTGCGAAGAGGGCTAGCAAAATTGTTTATTCAGACGAAGAAAGGAATAAAATTTTGGTCTATACTTAAAGAAAAGTTGATTAAGGAATTTGAGGTAAAAGTGAATATCGCTCAAATGCATAAGAAGTTAATGTCGCGAAGAAAGAAACAAGAAGAAAGAAA
This sequence comes from Oryctes borbonicus, assembly GCA_902654985.2. NCBI lineage: Eukaryota > Metazoa > Arthropoda > Insecta > Coleoptera > Scarabaeidae > Oryctes > Oryctes borbonicus. Next base: position 773,520 of record LR736877.1, read on the forward strand.
CAAGAGTATGTGTTACCTATGAGAGAAATAGGCAGTCGTGCTGACATTGAACCAGAAGGCGTAATACAATATGCTATTGACGGCATACCAGATGAAACCTCAAACAAAATAGTACTGTATGGAGCTCGACATTTTTCAGAATTTAAAGACAAAGTTAAATTGTATGAGTGTATTCAGAGTAAGAAATACGAGAATTGGAAAAGGAAGAAAGATTTAATTAAAAAAGATCGAGAAAATCAGAAGAAAGAAGATAAGAAAGAGAAAGTATTTCGCTGCTTTGATTGCGCCGGAAGAGGACACATATTCAGCAGTTGTCCAGTTAAAAGTAAAGGAGTTAAATGTTTTGGTTGCAATGGCTTTGGTCATGTAACGACAAAATGTCCGAAGAAAATTTCAACCAGAAATGTCGATGAACCTAGCAGTTCTACAAGTGTAAACACGATAAAGGTTATACCAAAAAACGCAGTTAAGCTAAAGATTGCCGATACCCAGATCTTAGCACTTTTAGACGAAGGAAGATAGCGTTCTAAGAGAAGATATTTATAATGCACACTTTAAAAGTATACTATCGACACACAATTATTTGACGGTGAGAGGCTTGGGAGAAAACAAAGCTACGACTATAGGATCTTTCTATGCGAATGTCGTAAATGACGAAGAATTTTGGCTTACATTACATGTAAATTTGAAGAATACATCGTGTTATCAGGCAATAGTAGGTAATGATCTATTACAGCAGGCTGAGATCAACATAAGAAAATATGGTATTATCGTATTCAAGAAAGAGCAATAACATTTTTTGATGCGGATGAAACTGAAACCAAAGAAGTTGAAATTGATCTTGAGCAAGTTACCAGTCCAGAGCATAGGCAGACGGTCAAGAAACTTATTGAAAATTACAAAGACTACAGATATTAAAATGAAAATAGTTCTCAAAAGGGAGGAAGCCATCTACCAAAGTCCTCGAAGTTTATCACTCCGTGAGAAGGCTGAAGTAGAAAAACAAATAGATGAGTGGTTAGACAATGGAATCATAAGACGCAGCGCATCAGAATTTGCGGCTCCTATAGTCCTCGTTAAAAAGAAGGATGGAAAAACGAGAATTTCAACACTACAGGCAGAATGGAAAATTTCCAATTCTCAAAAATTCATTTCTGCAGACAAAAAAAAACGTAGTATATATGTATATGCGATTTGCATGTTCCCAAAGATTCATGATTTTTTGAGTTTCCGGATTCGGAATCGTCCCTTGTAAATATTATTTCGAGAAATAAATTTACTAAATACAAAACAATTGGGTTGTCTCCCTTAACACCGGTACTTGTTTATTATTATTATATTATATCACACCATCCACATTTGCAAGTTTATTAAACTTGATTTTGTTAATAAGTTGACTACGCTATTGCATAATTTTTATCTTATTAACATATCATATTATTAGCATAGTCGAGCAATTCAGTTCTTTAGATTGTTGAAATATTTCCCAAAACAACTAAAGTTAAATTACGGCCTGGAAAAGGATATAGAATTTGTACGAAAATGTCCATCTCAGATGGCAGACCTCACTCACGCCTCACATAGTGCCAGTGAGAGGACATTGCTGGTGTATATGTATATTGAAGAACACGTCGATTTCAATGACTTGTAGCCCATTAAATAACAATGAATCATTGCGCCAAATACAAATACCTTGTCACAGTGACTTGCTATTTCTAAACAAAATTCTACTATGTCACGTCTTAGAATTTGCGGTTGTAACATTTGAACAAGTTTATAGACACATCAGCCGTGAGAATATTTATTTATCACGCTGACGAGGCAAATCTTTGATACGTTATATATATAATTAATGTTATTCTTAATATGAAGTTATGTAAAACTTAATAATAATACACAAATAAACTTTTTTCCAAGTCGACTATTTGCATCGGATGAAACTGTTTAATCTATTTGTTGCTGTTTTTTGATGGTTTGCTAAATTTGAGCATGTTAAAAATCAAAACATGTCAAGGGATTCAAAAAATTATAAATAGGAATATTTTTTAAATTAATAATAAATATAAGAAGAGTTAACTACAACGTAATTCTTATATTAAACTTCGATAACAAAAATGCTGCGACGTATAAAGTGATAAAAGGCAGCAGTAGCACTATGAGTGGAGATGACCAAGGGCAGGTGAAATTATTACTTTTTTGCAGCCACTAGACAGACTCGCGTCTATTCGTCTCAGAAGAAGGGTTCGTGTTGCCTACTGGTTTCCCCGAGAGTGGACAAAACACGAATCTGTCTAGTCGTTGCAAAAAAGTAATAATTTCACCCACCTTTGTTATCTATGTCTAACTATGAGATCGCATAAAAACATATCTTTATAAATTAACGATCGGAAACTTGAAGATCCTCACTTTGTAGCCGAAAAGAATATAATTACTTCTTTCACCGGGCAGCTTTGCATCTTATTGTCTGTGTGTAATAAGTTTCTTAGCTGACATGTTTTTTTTGTATCTTTCCCTTCGCAGAAAGAGAAGTTTAGTGTTGTTGTAGCAGGGCTAAAACATAAATTCTCTACTGGATTTAATGATCTACCTGCTGCCATCATTAAAGAATTGAAATTCTGTCTTGCCAATGTGCTAACATACTTAGTCAATTTATCCTTTTCTGAAGGAGTTAGGCGGCACAACGAGGAAAATATATCATACATCGACTGCTTATAACAGGCTATTCTGCATAGTTCCTGCAACAATGGTAATCTATGTAGTAATGTTAAAAACGAAGAAATTGCTTACACCATGCATAACGAATAAGTACAGGCTTGCGACAAATATTGCGTAGTGGTGTACTTTGTGAATCCTTTAGGAAATAGAATCGTACAGGATTTTCCAACTTCGGTGACCGATCTTCGACGTATCACTTTTACACAATAAAACAGCTAAATATTTGTCTTAACTTTTCTTTGATATGTCTTATAGTTTTGCAGATATTAAAGCAAATAGCGAAGCGTAGTGTTACACTACTAGGGAATTGGCGAGAAGAAAGTTACTTTGTTCTTACACTACATGGTTCAACGCTAACTAATTAAAATTGTGTGTGTCAAAAATCACAATTTCACACTCGCCAAAAACGGGTTGGATCTCTTAAATTTAATATTGATGGACATGAGTTGGTGGATATCTAATCGACGAAGTTTTTAGATGTAGTTTTGGAATAAACGTTGAGCTGGTCGATTTATTAAGAAACTCCCTGAGGAAATGCACACATAGAGAGATACATATTTCGTTATCTTAAATCACACGTACCTCCAGCATGTTTACAGTGAAATCAAGTATAATCCAAACTGCTGTACGCGATTTTATTGTAGGGTGCGTAGCAAATTTTTCTTGCACAAAAGATTGGAGCGAGTTACAAAAATTCCTGCAAGTCTATTTCTTCTAGCTTACGCCTACTACCGATTCCCTGCATACATATTTTAAAATCAGCTTGGTACATTTACAAGAATATTACATACTTTAGAAACTAACTCCGCTTATCGTAATTATTGCACCGGGATTAGACAAAATTTGTATTTGCCAACTGCCACTCTCAACGTTACCAGTTTTAGCACATCTTCTTGGAGAATAAGATTTTCAATAGATTGCCAGTGCACATTCAAGAAATTTAATCATTTTATAAATTGCAAGCGGGAATTTTTTAATTGTTCTTTTCAGCTCTCTTTATCATCAAAGCTTCTCTTGTCAAGGTTCTTGTAGTTTAATAAAAAATATAGCAATCCATTTAAAATTAAAAAAGTTGAGAGCGGTTACATATTTGCAAGTAATTTTACAACATGCGCTGTAGTACATTATATACTTAATTTACGTTAAACTTCACGGACACACTAATCCTTCACCTGATATATATATATATATTTGTTACAACATACTTATAATCTCTAAATATTTTCAAAATACCAGATAACCGGTTCAAACGCGCTGTACCAAAGCTTAAAATAGGTGACGAATGCGAATCATATCTTGTTCCAATAATTTATCATCACTGCGAATACGGGTATATAAATACAGCAGTGAGTTTGTTGCGACAACATTACAATCTGTTTTCTTTTGAGTGCAACAATCGAAAATAGTTTGTGTTTGATATTTGAAAATAGCGCAGGTAATTTTCATTATTTATTTATATATTATTATGATATTGTTTATTTACATTGGAAAGTGTTCCAGTATGACATGTTTATACTTTTACTGCCTTTTTATTGCGAGATGAAGAAGTGTTGCTAATTTCTTCCCTCCATTTTCCCCAGATCGGGATTTTATTTTCGTCTTAAGATAGAATTTTGTTAAAAAATTATATTGTCAGCATATGCAGTTATTAAAATTGGAACCTTTCTTCCGTTTCTGTAGATTTCAATGTTCAAAATACTCGATAAAATTTTAAATTTCATTATGGGACTTTCTCTACAAAGATTTTGAGAAAACTCGAACCAATGTTTTTTGCATCTTATATCTTCAACGTTGCGATTCGCGGAACAGAGGTCACTACGGGCAAGATTTGGTTACAAATCGGATCTAGTTTCAAGCTCAGCATGTCAAGAACGGACTTCCAACAATTGTAGTGTTTGTTAGTGTACCGAAGTACCGAAAATTCAAATTTGCTGAAAATAAACATAAATTCAATTCAAATGTAAATAGTTGTTATGAAACTCTTGTGGCCAAAGATTGAATTTTTGGTGCTGGAATACTTTCGATCTTCTAAAATTGCTTGATTCGTAGTCCGGTCTTAATATCCTGAAGCTGCGCATAAGAATATTTTTAATTAATTAATAAACCTCGCCGATACAAACTGTAGAAGCTTATTTAATGGATCAGATGATGAACTGAGCAAATACAGCTGATAACATTATTTAAGTGGGTAAATAGTGTTCAGTCGCATTTAGGCAACGTGTATCATACTATTATTATTACTATTAAACATGGTGTTAAGTCTTACACTAATTTCGCCCTACCCCAAGTTAAGGCAATCTACTTGTAAATTATTTAAACTTCGCTTCTGGCACAATTTTCCTTTTCAAAAACATACCATATTTCTACTTTTTCAATTAATCTACTGCCTACTTTTTCTTTTAGGAACTGTACCGCCTCCAAGCAATGTTCGTCCTAATAGCAGTATTATCAATCATATGTGCTTCAGCGTATCTTTATTTCAAGCACAGCTTCGCCTATTGGCGAAAAAAGAAAGTACCATACATTGAACCCGCAATACCTTTTGGCAATCTCGAAACACCATGGAGTATACCATTAGTAAATCAATGCCTCAATTATTACAAAACGTTTAAGAAACGTGGCGATAAACATGGTGGTATTTTTATACTTATCAAACCTATATACATGCCAGTAGATCCGGAATTTGTGAAGAACGTCCTAATTAAAGATTTCCACCATTTTACCGATAGAGGCCTATACTATAACGAAGAAAAGCAACCGCAAATCGGGAATTTGTTCTTCATCGAAGGGCAAAGGTGGAAAAATCTACGTCAGAAGCTAACGCCTACCTTTACCTCCGGAAAAATGAAGATGATGTTCAATACGATGCTGAGCTGCGCACAACCTTTAAACAAGGCTATCGAAAGGATGGCTATGGATAGAGAAGTGTTTGACGCTAAAGATTTGGTAGCTAGATTCACAACAGATGTAATAGGATCATGCGCCTTTGGAATAGATTGCGATAGCTTTGAAAATCCTCATTCCGATTTTAGAAGATACGGCGATATGATGTTTGCGGAATCACCAGCTAAGGTCATAAGGAATCTCATTGCCTTCAGTTACAAAGATCTTGCGAAAAAGTTTGGCATCTTGAACATGGACAAAGATATAGCGGAATTCTTCACGAAAGTAGCTACTGATACTTATTCTTATCGTAAGAAGAATAACATTAAACGGAACGATTTCATGCAATTGTTAATGGAAATGAAAGATGAATCCCATGAGGAGATGAGTACCTTAAATATGAACGAATTCATCGCTCAGGTGATACTCTTCTTCATAGCTGGATTCGACACTTCCTCAGCGACTCTCAGCTTTTGCCTTTTTAGTTTGGCGTCTAACTTGGATATACAGGAAAAGCTACGAGAAGAAATCAAACACGTGCTGAAGAAGCACGATGGTAAGATCACTTATGACTCGATACAAGATATGAAATACATGGACCAAGTGCTAAATGGTAAGCATGTATACTTTTCCCGATTCGATTGTAGATCGAACTTAGTTCTTTCAAATTTCCAGAAACAATGAGGATGTACCCTATAGCTCCAATCCTTGGAAGAATCTGCACAGAAGATTATCGAGTACCAAACACAGATGTCGTAATCGAGAAAGGTACGGAAGTTTTTATTTCCCCGTGGGGTTTACAGAGAGATCCAGATTATTTCCCAGATCCAGATAAATTTGATCCCGAACGATTTTCCGATGAAAATAAAACCAACATCGTACCAGGGACGTACCTTCCTTTCGGAGAAGGGCCTAGAATTTGCATAGGTAACTTCTTTTAGTAGGTAACGTAAATATATCTGAAGGCATATTATTAATTATTGCAGGATTAAGATTTGCAATGATGCAGATGAAGATGTGTCTGGCCGTTTTGATGAAAGACTTTGAGTTTAGTGTCAATTCAAGAACTAAAGTCCCCTTAGAATTAGGCTTTGGTTTCATTATTTCAGTGAAAGGAGGTATATGGTTGAATGTGAAAAAGATATCTTAGATTTGTATAGTAGAAGTAATTTTTAATTTAATTACATAGATTTAGAAGATTTTAACGTATCTTTAATGCAGTAATTTTAGGTGGCAAGTGATTATTTAATTCTAATTAGTTTAGTATAGTTAATTTAATGTCCGAGAACTGATTTTAGTAAATAAACTTTTTTTAAGATTTTATTTAAATAACCGATTGTATTCATTAATCCACCAATCCTAGTTAAATCTGCAATTCTAGTCATTTTATCTATTTAAACAAGAAATCTTTTTTGTCTTATAAGGAACTGTATTGATCAATACATCACAGAGTGTATATTGGACAATGCTGAAAACTTGGCAGCACACTAAAGATGACATGTACCATTGAACTAAAACATTTCTAATAATATCGCACTTCCGGTTATATCGGAAGTAGCTGTCTGTTATTTTAAATGAAGCACTCCATATATATTTAAAATTTTTGAATTTCTAATTCATAACTTTCAAGGCATAGAACATAGAATTTTTGGGACGACGAAGGAATTACTGCGATGTTGGTTATTTGAAACGTTGCAAGTAACAAGTTCACTTCATTAGCCGTATTAATCGCTGCCATTGTAAAGAACTAACATTTACAATGCGCAAAGAAATATGTATGTAATTAAATTAACTTAAATAATATTACTAATACTATATAATTGCTTTTATTTAATTCGGTGTATTCATAAAACTAAAATTATTTTCTTTTATGACAAAAGGTCTTAAAAAAATGCTTTAATTTTTTATGTTACTATTAAAAGTGCATATTTTGTGGAGTAGTTAAGATCTTACTACAGACAATCTTCTTCATCACATATAGTCATAGAAAAAAAAATTTTTGGCCGGTTATTATACATCATCGCTTACTCCTGGTATGTGCCTTTTTAATTTGAGTTCAAATTTGGATGCTCAAGAAAAAATATGATGGAGAGGTATGAATCATTAAGGGATATGAAGTATATGGAACATATTATTCTTCAAACTTTTTATACCCAACCGGGGTCTACGTTGGGGCGCCGACTATTACCCAAATTCCGGTAAACTCGATCCTCAACGATGTTCCGAGGAAAATACGGTGGAAGTTAAGTTGGGGGCGTTCATTCAGAAGAGGTACCAAGTTATATATAAGTAATTTACATACAATAAATAAATAAATATAGTATTAATGACGTACAAATTGCAGGATTAAAATTTGTAATGATGCAGATGAAGATGTGACCTGCGTTAATAATGGAAGAATTTGAATTTAGGCACAATACCAAAAAGCAGGTGTCGATAGTGCTTGATTTGAAAGGGTTAAATGCTAAAAGAACATCTAAAGTTATCTAAAATTTGATTACTTCTTCAGCTTCTTCTATAAAGTTACTTATTCCTAATTTTTAAAATTAGAACTTTTTCTGGGATGTATCGGTTTTTGTAAATATCATTCCCAGAACTATTATATTTTTTTCCCTTTTCTGTCTTTATTTTCTTCTAGTGTAGTTCCTGAATTGATTAAAAGTAATAAAATAAATAAAAAAAATAGGAATGATAAGGGTGGAAACTCGAAGCAGAGGATGGAGAAATGACTTGGCGTACTCAAATTGCACCACTCGCCAACCCCTCCATTTATAGGAGTTGATGTTCTCAAATTTGTCTATTAAATGAATCCATTAATTCAACAATCCATCAATGTTAACCTAAATTATCGCGAATTCTTTCAGGTATGACATTATTTCACACCTTCACTTTATATTATAGTATACGCCATTAATTTATGCAACATCATAGAGACCTTGTTTGCCCGTTTTCTCTAATTTTTCATATTGGTTGTGGCCAATTCTGCAAATTAAAGCCTTTTTTTAATGGAATGCTTTTGAACAATTTTATCGTTGAATTTTTTTTTAATCGGTAGAACTTTATTATTGCCGAGATTATCTTTGGAATAAATGGAGTCAGCCTGTATATTACGAAACGATTATTATCTTGCAAATATGCGCAATGCGAATAAACCTAAGGCTAAGCCACTAATTCCGCCTGCTGTTTGAACCAGTTACTGCGCAATCTCCAAATTTGTTTGATGGACGTGCTAGAAATAGACGGAAATAATTGACATTGAATTTGTTAGTATTGCTTTAATTTGCTACTCGGCGAGGCGTTTACGTATCTTGCGTGTTTTGCAGTATTATTATATATATCCAGTTATATATGAATTAACTTAGCCAAATTGTGTAAGTACCTTAGTAACTCTATCTTGTATATGTGTATTAATTAGTAAACACGTTGGGATTCTAAGATTTAAAAGTAGAGTTGTAACTCTCGGCGGCACAACCGGATACCTTGTTGTGCGTAGATATCACGAGGAACTGCTTATGGAAGAGAACACGCGGGAAAACTTGATAATATACCAGATCCTACATGTACTATTGAATTAAATTGATTGATTACCTAAGACTTCCGGTTATACGGGGAGTAATTGTCAATTTTGTTAGTTTAAATGAACACTCCTAGTACAAGTTTAAGGTTTGTTTGATAAATTAACTTAATAAACTAATAAATTAACTTAATAAATTAAATTAACTATGTAAATTAACTATGTAGCTATTAATTATATATCTATTAGCCTCTCGAAAATGAAAGATGAAGCCATTCCCTCGAGGCACCCTAAGTTGTATTTTTTTTAATGGAATCCTCATTAAATTCTGCGGTAAAAAGTAGTAAGGCACCATAGTCCTAAAACTAAGGGTTTTAGAGTTATTTGTCTGGAAGTGCCTGGTACCTATATATATCATTTTAGTTTCGAATTTCCGGCAAAATTTTAAATTAAAAATTACTAAGATGTTAGTAGTCCAGTGTGCACATCTAAAGAAGTAATGGTTTTTCTAATGTCGACTTTTTCAAAAAAAGAACCTAATATTTCTAAAATCTTTAATTTTAAGGCAAACGGTACTTTATCACATTTTGTGCCAAAGCCTAAGGATCATTCCAAAAATATCAGAAAATATCAGAAACTTAGCATAAGTACATATTGTTAACTTCCGGTTTCACCGAAAGCATCGTACACTTCATTCACTTAAATGGATTGCCCAAATGTAAATAAAATTATTGAATTCAGCAATTAATTTGACGCAAAATCGATGTATTTCGATATGAACATTACCGTTTTAAAGCTAACTTGATTTTTATAAAGATTATCCTAACACTTTATAGCTTATTTCCTCGGTATACCAAAGTGATGAATAATGATAGTTATGAGTTAGTAAGCTATAAATATGGCCAATTGAAAAGTATTTCCATTTTTGCACAAAAATTAGAAAAAATAAGTAAATGGACAACGAAATTGTTGAGAGGTGTTATGAGATATTTTATACCAACCCAACTGTATCTTCAAGAAGTAGCAGCAACGTTGAAAATGTCTATCCAAGAGAATTAAAAAAAATACACACACAAATAGAGACTTGCTTCATATCACTAAGTATAAAACTCTCACCTACAAACGATGATTTGACTGAAATCTTCGCAAAAATAGTTTTAAAACGGCAATTTTTAGACCTATGGAAATATTGGAATTGCTGAATTCAATTGTTTCATGAAAATTAGAGCAATCTATTTAAGAACATGAAATGTACGTTACTTCCGGTGAAACCAGAAGTAGAATAGACGTGCTGATATTTTCTCAAAGTTGGTCCCCTCAAACAAAATAAATATGCAAATTTACAAATTTTGAAACTGCTTAGTTTGTGATGTACGGCTAACATAAGCTCATCCTGAGACAGCTTGCATAGCATGCTTCATTTAAAGAAATACAGATTTTGATAGTTTCGAATTCATCAAAGATAATCAGACTTCAACAAAAAAAACAAATCTTTTGAAAAATCTCAATTCGCAAAGGTACAATTTTCGGAGCTCGTAGTGATGACTCACGTTTCGTAGTATTGATTTCTTTTAATCATTAATTTCTTTTACAGTGCCTACTTCAGGTAATAACATTTTGGATATGTTTTTCATAGTAGTCCTATTAACCCTAGCATATTTTTCGATTTATTACTATTGTAAGCAACGTTTCTCTTACTGGCGGCGAAAAGGCATACCAGATCTAGAGCCTTCTATTCCTCTTGGTAACCTGTCAGCACCTTGGAAAAAGATACCGCCTAGTATACAATACGCCAATTTCTACAAGGAATTTAAGGAACGCGGCCAGAAACATGGGGGTGTCTATCTATTTACCAACCCGATGTATATTCCTGTCGATCCAGTATTAGTCAGAAACATACTGGTTAAGGATTTCCATAATTTTTCTATGAGAGGAATCAGTTTCAATGCAGAAATGCAGAAATGTACCGACAACCTATTCTTCCTCGACGGACCACGATGGAAAGTCTTACGTCAAAAAGTAACCCCAACGTTTACTTCGGGCAAAATGAAGATGATGTTCACTACCATGTTGAACTGTGCCAAACCATTAGTGCAGGAAATGAAATTGATGTCTGCTAATAGGGAAGCAATTGATATAAAAGAGACATTAGCGAAGTTCACAACGGATGTTATCGGTTCTTGCGCGTTTGGAATCGATTGCAACAGCTTCGAAACACCGAACTCAGATCTCCGAAAATATGGCAAGATGGTTTTCCAAGAGACAGTCCTCAAATCACTCAAAATGCTCATAGCATTCAACTATCGAGGACTAGCAAAGAAATTGGGGATCACCATGTTCGAGAAAGAGGTTGATGAGTTTTTTGCTAAATTAGCAACGGATGCCTACAATTATCGAATGAGCAACCACATCAAACGTAATGATTTCATGCAGATACTGATGGAGTTAAAAGAAACTGAAAATGCATTGACCATGAATGAACTAATCGCCCAAGTATTTGCATTTTTCGTAGCAGGCTTCGATACGTCAGCAGCAACACTAACTTTCTGCTTATTTGAATTGGCTTCCAATCTTGACATACAGAACAAATTACGGGAAGAAATTTCGAATGTTCTGAACGAGTATGATGGCGAAATAACGTACGAATCTCTTCAGGATATGAAGTATTTGGATCAAGTGATTAGTGGTTAGAATTACCTACTATTTTCTAGAAAAATTCCAAACTCCATTTAATTATATTTGCAGAAACGCTAAGGAAATATCCAGTGGCCTCTATGATTATAAGAACCTGTTCAGAGGACTACCAAATTCCTTTCTCAAATTCCACTCTTGAGAAAGGTACGCTCGTTCTTATTTCGGCCTTAGGTCTTCAACGGGATCCAGAGTATTTCCCAGATCCGGAAAAATTTGATCCTGATCGGTTTTCAAATGAAAATGAGTCTAAGATACGTCCAGGAACCTATTTACCTTTCGGGGATGGCCCTAGGATATGTATAGGTGCGTAAAATTGTTGATTCTCATATTTTTATGCAAAGAATTTTTATCAAATTCATTTCAGGTATAAGGTTTGGATTGATGCAAGTCAAAATATGCTTAATTTCTTTACTTAAGGGTTTTGAATTTAGCGTTAATTCAAAGACGAAGTTGCCTTTGGAATTCGATTTTGGATTTGTTACCAACGTGAAAGGAGGTATCTGGTTGAATTGCCAGAAAATATCTTGAATATGCAAGGGATCTCTTCTAAATTTGTTAATCTTTAATAACAGTTAATGCAAACTAAACGGACAACAAGTTGTTATACTAGTTCGAAGTTTTGTAAAGTATGTAAACAATTAAAACACTTTATTATTCCAAATATATTTATATTTTATTGCTTATGACTTATTTATTTTTGAGCAACTTTGAAGTGATTCAATAATGTTGTTAGCAGAACGAATGTCCATATGTAAATACCAGACTAGTTTTAAGAATCAGCCAGGACCTTGATCGACTCCCAGAAATTCCAAAAGAATCTTACATACATTCCTATAAAGCCATTATTACCATCTTAGCAAATTCAATCTCAACTAGAAAAAGTAAGGGCAGAGAAATACAAGAGATCTAAATGATTTCTATACGTACCAATGTATTTCTTCGAAGATCTCTCAGCTGGTACTAGCAGTAAGTTGACGTGATTCTCAGACATAAGCTAAAGTCCGTCTCTGGGGGAATCCAAAGCAAATTGAAGTCTAAACATTTTAAGTAAAACGGGAAAGGGAAGATTTGGCGAAAACCACGGAGCCTGCCGGGAGGAGAAGCCGCATGTCGACAAACATTATTAGAGACGTCAAACATCTCGTGGGTCTCACAACCGGCGACGTATCGAAGAAAATGCAATATAAGGAACGTGACATTTTTATTTGTTTACTACTTTCACGTGGGCTTACACAAACTCGCTTTACATGCATGTGTATGTGGACGTTTACGTAGATAGGTTGGGAATTGAAAAACGAGGCCGTGGGGGTAGACACTACTGATTTTAGTAGCTTTGGTTTATCGATTTAGGAAAACATAAAAACAATAAATGCTAAGTTAAAATAGAGATGTAGATGAGCCTCATTTTCACTCCTCACAAAAATTTATTTATAAACATAAGAGCGACTGAATGTAAAACTAAATGGTCCTTGCGGCGGCAAGCACTATTGATTCAAAGTAGGTAGTTACTGGGATTAGCGGATAAATTCTTTTCTCAAATCTGAGCTTTCGCTAAATTTATTAGCTTTATCAGGAATCCAAAGAAAACATTTGTAAACAAATTTTTGATAATGATTTTACAATAACCATACGGTAGTCATATGATCACCATATCCTCAATAGTTTGCACGTGCCCTTATAAAATGAAAACCTAAACAACGTTTACGACTTTTGATCCGTTGATGACAATTAACAAAATTCTTTGCATTAATTTAATTTTCGGGACTTCCTGTAATGAAGGCATATTACTTATGCATTATTGGTGACTTAGATTTGAGCACAACTTTACGAGAATAACCTGCATTGTCACCTTTAGAGTTCAAGTATAAAATTTAAAGATCGAAAAGCTGAACTTGTAAGAATGAAATTAGCAAGACTTTGAATATTTATTCCTTTTAGAGCAGAAATATTTTCACAAAAGGATCTAAGACAAATTGCAAGGCAGAAAGAGAATTTATATATTGTCCATCTGATATTTAGAATTTAAAAATTTTGTTTAAATAATTGTTGACTAAAATGCATTTACTTTCGTATTCATTAAGGAGAGGATTTCCTGCAATTTTCTAATTAACAGAAATTAACTGAATTAGTGGTGAACCAGAAAGAGAACTACCCAAATAATGGAATTTCTCGATTTGGGAGAATGACGCATTTTGACGCATTAAACTCTTACATACATCGCAAAACTAAGTCCATTTTGACAAATTCTCTTTAAAACATGGACTTAATTTTTGGGAGATTGGATTAGCAAGCCCAAATGTTAGTAATTGTTACTATAGAATTACGCAGATTCTTAAATCCTTTAGCTAATTTTTATCTGCTTCGTCATTATCTATTTCGCCCAATTTTGCTGAAGCGGTGCAGATTTAAAATTGAACATCTTCAAACTCTTAAAATTAAAAATTATCAATTATTTAAATTCGAACAGAAAAAAAAGGGATATTTTTAATTAGAAAGCACTTAAGCTTAGTAAATTCACCATAAGCAGGTTTTCTAGCTGGCGCCACTTCCACTTCTAACGCTTTCGTATTTATCCACAATGTTATTGATAAAAAAAAACAATGGTGATTTATTACAAGTGCATGATTGTGTAAACAATTTCTACAAGTTCTTTAGTTTTAAACAATGTTTTGCTCTCTCTTTTAGTCAGTTATCATGTTTCCCTCTAATAACTGATTAATTTGTTTCATTGAATACACTAAATTTTTCCTCAGTAACATGTTTGGCTAAGGTAAATCATGAGAAAAATATGAGTTTCCTTCAGAGCACTAACACTTATTAATACATTTCACAATGAATATATAATAATTTCAGAGAAAGCAATATCGATAAGCTATCGATATATATATAAGCAAATCGATGTGTAGGTTATATATCTTATCACATCAGAGATAAATAACATTATTATACCTTCAACGTTTCAAAACATTGATTACGTAATGATGAGATGAAATGATTAAATCAATAATGATCTTGCAAATTTTTTAAAGAAATGTTTTGGCAATTTAGATAAGCTTTAATCTTTCTTGTAAGATTTTTGGAGTATCTTTGGTGTGGATCGATGAAAGATTGCAGAATCATCTTAATGTAGAATGGTCAAGATATGGAAATGGTATACTTAAGGATATTGCTTGAAAGAAGTTAAGATTCAGTAGCAGCAATTAATTAGGTTATTTAAAACTTTGTTCCACAAGCTCTATATATTCCATAATAATAAAAAGTTACCCATAGAACTGAACACCCTGTATAGACAGCTATAGTTTTATTTATACATATACAATTTATTTTTTGACGTGTCCTACACTTTTTAAGTATGGAATTAAGTATATTATTATTATTATGTTATTACATGTATTTACAACGGTAGACATTGGTCGAAAAATCATCTATCTCAAAATTCGAATTAGGATTTTTTCTAGCAGAATCAATTCAATTACGATTTACTCATATAATCGATTTTACATCTTTTCCTGCCTTTTCTCTTATTATCCTTTATTTCGCGGCGCGCTTCTTGATGGACAGACGCTCTGAACTGAATCGGATCAATTTCGGGGGCGAAAATTAGTCGATGAATCGGAAGTTCGCGGAGTAATCAAATTAGCGTAATCTAATTCGGACGGATACGACGGCACCGGGATTAATGCTAATGAATTATATACCTGCGCCACCACCAGTAGCTCATTTAATTTACGTTCATCATCGTCATCGACAAGACTATACCAACAAACGCCTCCTACACCGTCTCTCTGCTATTAACCCATTTCCTTCTGATATTAAAAATATCAATCAAATACTAGTTTAATTAAGTAATTATGGTTAATTGTAACAATGCAGTGAAGAAAAAATTATTCGTTTGTAACAATACAGTTGTAATTCGTCTTCAAAATGCAGTTCACTTATACATTTTTTTGTAAATGCCATTTCAATACAATGACTAAATAGGGAAAAACAATTTTTCCCCACGTATCGCTATTCTTTGTAAACTAACGTTTTGATCTGAACTAGCAACACCATCCATGTTCATGCTAGAGATGTGTTATTTAAATATTTCATTTTTCAGATGGCCAACACCTTTTTACGATATGATTTCAAGTAAGAGAAATAATATTATTATTGTTTCAGGTAGCAATGATTATGGTAGTTTTGTTTTATAATTTGTAGCCAAAATTTAACTTATCCCTGGGTTTCTTTTTCATAATCTCCATATCTTTTAATGGATTGTTAGGGATTCGGTTGCTTCTTATTCTTAAAGAACTGTACTTTGGTAGGATTTAAAAACAATTTATGTACCTAAGACGTGTACACTCTACCCACGACTTGTATTGTAGGAATTGCTAGCATCCATGATGGCCAAAGTAAGGTACTACTCACATGTACTTCTTGAAGCGGTGCAAACTCTTTCGAAACTATCTCGAGATATTGCATTAGTTACAAGAGAATTATTTGTGTCTTTATTTTCCTTCCAGTGTAGTTTTCTTGTTCACCAACAAAACATCTCATTTCTCGCATTGTTACAATTTTAGCACCTGGAAAATAGAATAAAAAAATTCATTTCTATTGAAGAATGTTGCATGATTTTGGCTTGTTAAGTCTTCATTACCCCAATTCTAGGGGAGTTCCGTAAATACGTTGCCTTAACATTAACATTTTTATGTACAAAATTTGCTTTATTTTCAATATCGTCCTTTTTGGCTGAACACACTTGGTTTAATGTTTGTCTATCTTTTGCACTCCATCTAAAACATACGTTCTCTCCAACCCTGAAGAATCGTTTGAGCGAAATCTTTTCCCACCAAGCTGCTTTTTATATTCGGAAATAGGAAATAATTGCTGGGGAATATGGTGGTTGCTAGCTCATGGATTTTACGATGGTGACGGTGCAAGCGTGCACGCGTGCATTGTCTGTACCAAACACATTTCTTTTCTTCAACAAATGCAGATGATTTTCTTTTACGGCATTGCTGAAACAATCCAATAAGTTAGCGTAATACACGCCATTAATCGTTTTTCCCTTTTCCAGATATTCAACGTAGATTATGCTTTGCCTGGCTTGAGCCTTCTTTGGCCCCGGTTGACTACGAAAAACCCACTGTTTGGACTGTTCCTTCTTCCCTGTTGTGCTGTGATGAATCCATGTTTCGTCAACAGTTATGAATCGATGCCAAAAATCGTTCAGCTTGCGCTTTAACATCGCCAAACATTCCTTATCTTATCGTGAATTTTCATTTCTGATGTGGTGCTCTCATTTGGACGACCTGGACATACTTCATTAAAAAAATCTCGAACGGCCGCATATAATCACAAAAGTTGTTCACTTAAATGGCGGTCATTGACAAATTTACTGAATATTTCTCTGAAAACTTGACAGGACTCTTGCAAAGATTATTTTTATGAAAAATAGAGTTATTTCAGTTCTAGTAGGGTCATCTTTTGGCGAGACTACGTAATAATCGAACTCCCCCGTAATAATTGCTTTTGCAATTGACCTAATGGTACGAACTCTTCTTCCTCATCGTAATCTCCAAAATTACAATATGCTTTTGGAGGTCACATTTCAGCAAGTCCGCCAAGTTGAGAAGCTGGTAGGTTATTTGGCGACGTTCCCAGAATTTTCTTCAATTATGTTACCATCTTCTGGAGGAAACAATACAATGTTGACCTCGGAATGAGGGAAGTTATTGTCCTCAATCATTGCCAAGGCTTCATGCAGCATTAAACAACTACAAAAAATTTTGAGTCACAACTGCAACGAGACCTACAATGTAGCGTAGTAAATCTGTAAATGATGTGATTGTAGAAGGGTATCAATAGGTGGCATTGGAGAAAAAGCACGCATTCCACCTCCTACAAGTTTGAAAAGTAAGCGTCTTATATGTAGCACTTTAGGATAAAGTAGAATGTAATTATTTGCTTCCATCTATGGTGAAATCGTAATTTGATGTATACATGCGCATAAAGATTTATTAAGGAGATTATTAATAGTAATATATGTAATCATCGAATTTCAGTTAAGTTTTTTTCTGTATATTTCATTGTTTTTGGGTAAGTAACTAATCTTGGCTCATTAATGTCAAACCTACAATGCTTCATTTAAATCAGTGAGTATCTCATACCAGTGTTCTCTTGTTGAATGTAAAACGTTGATTCAAGATGCGAAACATATTTCTTAAAAAATCTAAGAGAGAAGGAGTTACCCTAAATAATAATTATAACGCTTGCTATCATCAATTGGTGTATTATATTTCACTTATAATTCTTATAATCAAAAGATTTAAAGCATCGTAATATAGAATGATGATATAATACCTATATATACAGTCTCTAAATTGGAATAATTCATGCAGTCCGAGTAAGATACATTCATTCAAATTAATCTAATAATTTTCAGTAAATAAATTACGCTTAATAAAATTCATCGCCATTAACAACTGTAATTCATTCGATTTATTAGTTGCGTGACTAACTAAAAACAACGGGTCCGACGTCGGCTATCGGTCCTCATATTGCAAACAATTTAAGCCAAGTTGATATTCTATTATCATCGTGACGATCGTCAGCATCAGGGACGGTGTCAATTTGTGTAGTGTTGAAATCTATTATGCGGGACTCTTAGTCCAATAAAACTAAAAATAGATCTTATACATGCTTTGATCGTACTTATAGCTACGTATATGCCGGACAATTAATTCAATCAATATCCATCCCGTACATGAATTCTCAGAACGAAGTATGTGGATGTTAGATAATTTGCACAACCACGCAACGCCATCAATTAAGCGTGTCTTGCTAAAAAAATATTAGTGGTCCACATATACAGCGCGAAACAAGTTCCACTTCTAATAGGATTACAAAAAATCGACCCTCAGAAGGGATTCGTTGTGACACCTGGATATGTTTGACCTCCCAAATATGTGTCTTCTCAAAATATTTTAAAGCAATTGTCATTTGGTAATGGATCATTTAAGGCTCACTCTAAGACGAAACTTGAGATGCACAAAATATAAAAAATAAGCCTGCAAACAGCCACGGAGCCATACTGGCGAAGAGTGAGAGCCCTGATGCTCCATGGTCGACAAGTAGAAGCACCATTGGTAGGTGACACCATGTAGATGTTTGGGGGCTATATCCAGGTATATGCTGAGATGTGAAGTTCATCGTTGGGAGTATTATGCAAGAAAGAGATAAAATATCACTTGTAACATTCAGCAGAAGATAAAATTTGGGACTAAGATGACTTAGAGTTTAGAATTCCAAAAAAGTGCCCAACAAATGTAAAATAGTGTTTATTACCTACAAAACAATTCAAACGATGTTACTACGAAAACCAGGCCAATAGGTGATGAGAATTCTATGATAAATAACTGTTGAATTTTGGAATATTGTCCATAGAAGATTAATTATTAAGCGAAATATCTAATTATTAAACATGTTATAGGCATTTCATCTTAAATTGCTACTTTTAGTCTCCCCAACGTAAATTACACGCCTTTCTACTGCTGACAGGGATTCGGGAGATTATCAAGGCTGATCGCTAATTATTTCAGACGCACAGAATAAATACATGTTTATTTTTAAGTTGTAACTTATTTATTCTTATTACAATTTAAATTGTAATAGTTTTCGTTGTAATAGCAGTTAAACCAAAATGTCGTATCCTACTCCCAAATTTATACTTTCTTGACATCTATGTAAAGGGAGAGGCGATATACAGATTAAGACATTCTTGTAAGTGGAGAATCTATAATGGTTCGGATCATACCAGCATAGAAACTCTAGTAACAAACCATATCTTTGATATGAGTCGTAACATAACAATCTCCAAGATCTTTGGTAAAAATTTCAAAGAATTCTTGATTTGGGAAGAATGAAAAATTGACGTTGATGGACAAAATCAATCAATCGATAAATTAGTACTAAACGACTTAGATCGCCAGTAGTCTAAAAATTATTGCCAAGTCAACAAGATTTCGTTGGTTAATTGCAAATCAGTAAAATTTGTATAGTTAAAATCTAAAAAATCCATCGTCACTATCCATTATTTACGCGAAATGTATGCAAGCGATGTCGAGTTAGAGGGCAAATGGAATTTGCTCCAATTAAAGAACTGATATTGTGTTCACATAGAAAGACAGAGCGAACAAGCGATGCAACAACGTCAGATCAGCAAAAGCACTGGCCATATAGCCAGCAAACGCAATTTGCGAAGCAACGTATTTAAAAGGTCGAGTGTCAATTCGCTGCCATGTTTTAACGTCGTTGTTCATATTAGTTACATAATTAACTTACACTCGTCTCCGCGATTCAACGGTTAAGTAACGCGATATGCAATGCACGTAATATAATGTGCTTAGATAAATGGATGTATCTATAATGGATGGACCAAATAAAACACTGACAGAGATGCACAAACATTAAGGGTGATTGCATACAAATACTTTGTAAGAAATATTCCTGATATTAATTACAATACTATTAGAAATGCTGTGGCAAAAACTAAATCTGCTTACTGTAGAACCAGAATTTCGGTGGAATTCAAAAGTTTTTACATTACTGTTGTGCAGAGAAAGATTTTGAAACAGTGAATCTGTGTATTCTCTAAATAGGAACAGTTTATACTTAAAATTACAATACATTTATTTAATCCAATAAAATATGTAGTAGTTCTAGCAAAAAATATAGTTGGATTTAAGATAAAGTGTCACTGTTAAAGAGACCGTGAAGATGTTGAAAGAAACAGCATATGGTACTTAATAAAATAAAATGAATTTTAAAGATATGCCCTATTGCCCACTTAACATTAGCATCAAAGTGCTTATTGTGCTCATTTATTTGCTTTAGAGTTACTGTTATTTCTAATAGAGACTGGTGGCGTTTATCACGGGTTCCAAGTGCTGGAGGTTCCGCAAAAGCCAGATTACCTCATAGTAGAAATGTCTTTCGGGTGATGTCGCGTAGTTAAAATTTTACTTGACGTTTCGCTGACCATTCTGTCAGATTCTTCAGAAGATTTCTAAAGACATTTCTACTATGGATTACGGTCGTGAAAGCCTGCACTCAACTATCAGATTACCTCATGTCAGTCTTTCTATCGTCATCCAACATGTACATGAACGATTTAGAAAGACCGGCACAAATTTGCGGAGGCCGGGATCTGACAGGAAACGAAAACAATCATTAACGATAATCGATTTTTGGTTTTTAATACTCTACGGAATCGTCATTTGACTTCAATGAAGACAAAAAACCAACTCGGTCAAGTTCGCAATACAAATGTAAGTGTGTGGGCAGTTTATCGAAAGTTACAAGAAGTTAGCATAAAGCTTGCAGCGGTCAGACTCCAATTTGCTCGCGAACGTTTGAATTGGATGTTGACGCAATGGAGTACTGTACGATTTACTGACGAATCGAGGTTCTGCCTACATTCGCCGGACGGTAGAGAACGAGTATGGAGATGAAGCGGCACGTTTAAACCCCGGTTTAGCCATGGAGGAGGTTCGGTGATGGTATGGACAGGAACATTAGTGGATACCCCTGCACCGAACTGATAGTTACACAGCGGTATATTGAGGAGATCTTTGCAAATTAGGTAGTTCCATTTGCTTCGCTTATTAACGATGACTTTATTCTGAATACTTTGGATGTTGCAAGTTGGAACAAGAAAACCAATTGGCAATTGGCCAGCATGTACCCCAAATTGAAATCTTATGGAACATGTTTTGGACATGCTAGGCGGGCGACTTGGAGCACCAACGACAATAGATGATCTTCGCGTTTTCATAGATTTCCTAAAACGGGTCAATTTTATTTGGGAGAGAATAAATTCCAATAAATGCACGATCTGGTGGTAGTGGCAATCCATAAACCTTTAAATTACACAAGGGTTGGATGGTACTTCATTTTAACGTTCACATCATTTACAGTACAATGGGGTATTACGCTTTGAAACCTATCGATGGCTTGCTAAAAAAATTAATTTTTTAAGAAAAATACGATATAAAGTAAATAGTAGTAGTTCAGCTAGTAATTGTAGTTCAGCTAGAAAACAATAATTTATTTATTTTAGAAGTTGTTGCAGTTGGCTTCCTCTAACTTCCATACAGTAGTACAAACGCTGTTCAAACCCACTACATACATTTTGTAAACTAATTGTGGCGAAGTGCAAGCCGATTTAAATTTTGAATCAGCCAGCAGCGTCATTATAAGAAGAACAAAACGTATCTACTCTTGCCCAAAGTGTAGGACTGATTGTTAGTAACAATTTTCTGAAATACTAATAAAAATTTCTGCATTTGGTGTGCCATACAAGCATAGTTTTTCATAACGTTATTTCAATGATATATTAGCTGGTAGATGAGACATTCGATATAAAAGTTTTTTGGACTTGAATAATTTAAAAATGCATTTTTTGGAGCTGTTTAATTTAGTTCCTATTGTCACTAATCATTACAAAATCAAATAGATTTGTCACCGACTGACATACATTTATATTGAAGCTTGTACTTAAGGTTTCAACAATAATATTGTAATAAAAGATGTAGCTTTTCAATAATATGAACACCTTTTAAATTAGAATGGATTAATAGGTAAAATGGTCGACCTTAAAATCAGTCCAATTTGAATATTTTATCGTTATTATAATCGTCTCAACCATCATATTATTTAATAGCTACGATGACCCTCTTCAAATTATAATAGTTTAAGGACCAGCAGCACTAACAAAAAAGAAGCGGATAGAACTTCAATCTCGACGTCAATGATATCAGAATTTAACACCCCGAAACCGCTATTAATGCACCCGCAAAAAATCACTTCTCGGCAAGCCAAAAAAGCTGTCGGTATCTAGTGAACACCCTTCTTCAAACACTCACCCCCCACAGCCTTAAATCGCCCCGGTGATCGTCGATGTCTGGGGGTGCGATTCATAGCGGCATATGCGTAGGTTCCACCACTACCACTATCCCTCGTCCTCTGGCTTTCCTAAAGCGATGTCGGCCTGTATTGAAGCGTATATACCTTCCCCCTTCGGCCAGGCAAACAAAGCACAGCCGATTACCGTTAAGTCAATGATAACCGGATAACGGCACATGCGCCAAACGGAAGCGTGACTACGCTACTGGCTAGCGTTCCTCCCGGAAACGGAAACTCGGAAAATGTCTCTTCGCTAGTGAAGGGGCTGGTTGGAGCGGTGCCTTCCTGTCCGCCGCCGTACTTAGTGACCTTTAAGGCGAGTAAATGGAGTTTTGGAGGGATGAAAACGATGGTTTCTATAGTCGATACAATGGACCAGTGGTGACGAGGTTGTAATGATCGTTCTGAATGAATTATTCTGATTTCGAACGTTTTAAATTGGAAATTATTAAATTACGAACAATATTGATGTTAATACGTCCTGCGGTACTCTCTAACGCTTGCGTTTTAAATCGGTAAATTATATACCGTACTAAAATAAATCTATTTTGCGCGAGAATGTTTTCTTGACAACCATTTCCTCGAATGAAATTTAATTTATTATAGTTTATTATAAAAAACTCGCATAACGATTTGTACGTAGGACTGTGGTTACCTTAAGTATATGTTGGAACTGAACACGTGAGATGTTTTACATTTTTTCATTTCCAGTAAAGTCCTCCTCTTCTTTAGTCATATTTCTTCTATGCCTCCATTACAATTCTTCCTAAGCCCTTTTTTCTTTCTGTTATCCGTACTACTTGCTTCAAATGCCTTTTTAAGCATCATACTATGTTTCATCCTTATTATATGACCAAACTAATTTACTTCTTTTTTCTCAATCTTGGTGGTTCTACACCAATTTAGTTGTTTTTCCTCAATTCAGATGGTTACTGCTTTTTGATTTGCTATTCGCTTTATCTCTTCATTGTGTACTCTGTCCCATTTTGTTCCAATAAGTCAATTATAAAACTAATTTAATAACGTTAAAATGATCTTTTAGTCTCCTTTCTTCTAAAGAAGGCATAATAAAGTGGTCGAGATGTAAATGTATTAATTTCTTTAAATTAAATACACCACAACATAAAGTTAAACTCACATCAGGAGCTTAATATCAAATACACTACCCGACAAAAACGTAGACGCGATATCGTTTCTATTTATAATACAAAGTTTATAGACATTATATAAAATGTAAATGAGGGTTATTAATACTTGTTATGTAAATAGTCCATTTATAGATATTTCTGGGTATTTATTGCTTTATGAGGGGTAATTGAGATTTTCCCAGATCAAAATAGGAATTTTAAATGCGACAAAAATTTAGACCCTGTGCATTTATTACATTAATATAAGCAAAAATGTTTTAATTTGATACTTCTCTTTATATGCAGCGGTTGTGCTGGTAAAGTGTACACATTTCACCACGAGAAATTATATTTTATAAAGTGTTTGCAATATGGGTAGAAAAAAACAATTATCCTTGATAGAAAGGGGTAAAGTTCTAGCCTGGCACCAGGATGGTGTTAGTAAGAAGGAAATTGCTCGTCGGTTACGAAGAAGCTATCATTGCGTTAGAAATTTCCTAAAAGATCCGGAAAATTACGGCAAACCAAAAGGCCAGGGGCGACCGAAAGCTGTAAGTGGGCGGAATAAACGCATGATATTGCGGTGTGCATCCAATTCTTCTGCGTCGGCGAAAGTTATTGCAGAACAGGCGGCAGTACAAACGCACGTGCGTAATGCTCAAAGGATTTTAAAGCGTCACCGGTAATATCACGGAAGAAAATGTTGAGAAAACCGCCACTTTCGGCGAAACACAAAGAAGCGAGGTTGAGATTTGCTGAAGAACACATATCCTGGAAGAAACAATGGGAAAAAGTTATATTTTCCGATGAGGAACGTTTTAATTTGGACAGATCGGACGGGTACTCGCATTATTATCATGATCTGAGAAAGGAACCAAAAGTGAAAATGACCAGACAATTAGGGGGTGGATCTGTGATGATATGGGCAGCGATTGGATTCCGCGATAAAAGTGAGATGGTGTTTTGTACAAACAAAATGACATCTGTGACATATAAAGACTTATTGCGTGACAATCTTCTACGTTTTGGAAACCAATGGGCCGGGCGCAATTTTGTTTTTCAACAAGATAACGCGCTAATTCATAAAGCAAAAACCATTACTGAATGGTTTAAAGAGAAAAAGATTAAAACTTCACAGTGGCCGGCACGGTCACTAGACTTAAACATTATTGAAAACATGTGGGGCGAATTGGCACGTCGCGTTTATGGCGGTGGCCGTCAATATTTCACGGTACAGGAACTGAAAACTTCAATAGTGACTGAATGGCAGAATATCCCTCAAAATTATGTATTAAATTTATATAAATCTATTAATAACAGACTATTGTAAGTGATTAAGAACAATGGAGGATCTACGCATTACTGTTCACTTATTTGTTGATTTTTGTTTTACATTTACAACAGAGCGTCTAAATTTTTGCCGCAGAAATTGTTCAAACATTGGAGTAATAATTTATTATTGAGTTCATATATTACTGGAGGAGATATTTATAAGTTTATTTTACTTTTATGAATAAAAACTTAATTAGATATCTTGCTGGTTTCGCAAAGAAATGTTGTAACCCTTAAAACCCATAAAACATCTTACCGCGTCTAAGTTTTTGTCGGGGAGTGTACGTATTGTCATATATAACTTAAAACGAAACAAAAAAACATTTTCTGGAAAAAGACTGTTTGCCAAAGGTGAGATGTGGTGCTTCAAACAAGAAATTACAATCTTTAAAAGTAACGTTCGAGGAATATTATCGTTCAGATTAAATACATAAATAGGGCTACTATACCAAGAGATGCCAAAATTAAACCATCACGAAGGAGGTTGTCGTGTAAAAAATGTAAGAAGTCTCAAAAACTAAGCTAGATAAATATAATTGATATGTATTGAAGAAAAACATCTAAAGACCTAGTTATATGGTATTTTCTGCTTAAACAAGCAAACCAAAGATATACATGGATATTTTATATACTATGTATTGTTTCATATATTTAAAGCGTGTAATATAAGAATGGTAAGTATTACGAAGAAAAATTGTACAGCGTTCAAAGCAAATCTGCAGGGTACGCAAATAAATAATTAGTTCTTATAATTTTGAAAGAACTGTGAATTAATCGCACATTAAAAACTAAACACTTATTTACGAAGACAAAAAAATAATTCCTTCTAATAATAACAACGACATGACATGTTGAAGTTTTGCTACTTCCAAGTATTCCATAGCGTCATACCCATGTCATGTTAAATGCCCTAACGCTCTCTATTGTTGCTCATTCGTTCTTAACGAATTCGAAGATGTAATTAAATAATTAACTGTATTCATGTGTTCCATTAGCGTTTATTAAGTTCGTCCAATGAATTAATTAGAGCACATATCTAGTTATGTTACTTACGCCGCGTGCATTGTACGCTATAGTGTTTCGTATACATTCTGATTTAGAGCGACTTAGAAACTATATATTCCTTTGTTCTATTCTTAGTTCAATTTCAATTTGACGAAGGAATCTACGCAATACTTTTTCCTTTCCTCCCATGTTTACATAAGTATGTATATATCTATATTGCATTTCATATTTGAGTTTCTCCATAACTTTAAAGCATCAAACCTAGAAAAGTTGAATGCGTTTTTGAAATTGGTGATAACTTCTGTTTAAATATGGGGTACGTTAGTTGTTCTTTTGAAAAAGGAAAAAAAAAGCCAGAAATCATAAATCCACTTTTTTGTATCAATTATATGATACCCCCATCAGAGAAGTTCCTAAAATATCTAAATTTTTTTGACAAATTGGACCTTTGCATATTCCAATTTCGTCTTCCTACTTTTAATAAAATCAAACTGTTAGTGCGTGGACTCTATTTTCTTTTTGGTAAAAAATTCTAAACAGTTAATACACACAGGAACTAAAATTAAAAACCAAACGTAGCGGCTAGTGCAAAAGATTAAAAATCTATGAAATTATAATGACTCAAAATTTAAATATTCAATCAAACACAAATCTCATATGGTTAAGCAATTTTTTAGTCTTTCAATTTTTACATTTCAAAAGCAAGTCACCTACGCAGATCAAAGTCGAGATAGACGCTGTTTACGAAGACTCTGTACGGTTGAAATTTTGGCCAGCTGAATTTAAACGTGGTCGTACCAGCTTGATTGACGATGAACGTTTCGGGACAACCAAAAACCACTACCTATAACATCGGAAAGTTCACCAAATGGTGTTAGACTATAGTCGAATTGCAGAGGCTGTAAACATCTCAAAAGAATGCGTTGGTCATATATCGACTGAAGATTTTGGTATGAAAATGCGCATTGGGTGTCGCGCTTGCTCACTAGGAACCAAAAACGCCAATTCTCCAATCAGTTAGAGCTCTGTTGAATTTATTGGAAAGTTTGCTGTTCTAAGTGTAGGTGTTCATGAATAGCTGCGTATAATACGCAACAATACGTCAATTCGTTGAGCGAATTTCTGAAGTTGGTGAAATATTACGAAATAATTTGCAGGCATTGAATATGTTCGGCGCTGTTACACGGTGCCTTCATTGGAATCTTTTACGAGACGGTGAATATAGTGAAAGTCTTTTGAGAATTCAAAATACAATTTTTGTTTTTACTTATAACTCAAAAGCGGCTCATTAGCGAACATAGGTTTATTAAGATACTTTGTTCAGAATTATTTCAAGTATCCTTACAGTGAATTTGACCAATTAAAACTGGCTCACCTTGTACACACCCCAAAACCCCATCAACATGCTATCATCAAATGACCAGCTAATTGAAACCTATAATGCTTTGGCATACCGAAAAACCATCACCATCATCCAACGAACGGCATAAAAACGCAATTAATGCCATGGGAAATTACTTTCTGGCCGAGTTTATACGAAATACAATTAAGATTTCACTTTGTGACGCTGGTCGGGACGTCTTGCCGATGTCGTCGTACCGGTGGGAGTCACGTGCTGTCGACGTACGCTGAGAGCGATATTCCTCTGTCATTTAAATGAGCCGTATGCAAATAGGGCACGCTTTACCGCTTTCACGAGCACGCGGTGTTATTATTCCACCATTACGTGTTTGTTCTTTATTAAGGGGGAGGCGGCAACCGCTACGATTTGTCATTACGCGCCCCGACTATATGCGATCAGCGTTTGACAATAGCTGCTGCGATTTGATTGAGATATGTGTTAAACATATTCGAATCAATGCTAATCGTAATTGCCGTGATGCATGGATTGCATTTTATAGATTAGCGATTGTATGCTAATGTATGCAATTATTGATGGATATAATTCAAAGGTTTAGTAAGGAAATTAACCTAAGTTCAATATTTTTCTTTATCTGGTTATAGAAATGGGTCGTTGGAACCTCGTTTAGCTTATAATACATTTTTCAATTAATAAATAAGTACCTAGACGTTTTTCGGTTTTCGATTTACTGGAATTCACCTCCACTCAGAGCAATTAATTTCATTAGGCACTCCAAATGCACGTAATTCTAAACAAGCGACGCCGGCGGTTGTAACTGCTGATTTGTTATGGATTGTTATGATTTGTGGTCGTCACATTTCGCAAAATTAAAATAATATTAATAATAAATGTGATTAATAATGATAGCAAGGACCGTGGCGTAGTACGGTAAACAACACATAAGTATATATATTTATATAATTCATTAAACCAGTGTGGTGCGGAGGTTGCTGATACTTATGTGTTGTTTACCAATGTGTGACTATTGTGTCAATTAGAAAGGCACTATTTTCTTTGAAGAATCAAAATTTTTTCAGTGTATTTTTGCTCTTCATCAGGGTGACAATGTTTAACATTTTTAAAAAATATCTGTAGCATGTTAACATCATAAGAAATAAGATATTTGGTCTTATTTGGCGAGTAGGTAACTCATTACTCAAAACCACACTTGACACCAAACCTTGCACACCCTGTTCACGAAAAGCGTGGATGGCAATCAATGTAGAATGATTAACATGGTAACTAACCTATGCTCTTGGAATAACTATTGCGGTGTGATGAGGTTCAGTTATTAAAAAAGCGAAATGGGTTCAGTAATGGAAACGGCTCTGGATAAGAGAATTGATAACACCGCGATTTGGGCCGGGTAATGGTGTGAGAAGTTACTGAGATATCCATCTGTGTGTCGCCAGGCCGTCGGTATACGAGAACATCTAGAAAAGGTAGGCAACCGTCGGATTTGAAGTCCATCGTGAACTGCATGGAATCATGATGGAGATTCAGAAAGGTTAGAGAATTATTTAAAGAGTCGTGTTCATGACAATGGTGTCACCAACGTATCTGTTGGAACACTTTGACTTAAGGTTGTAAGACAATAGGGCTTGTTGTTTAAACACTTCCATAAAGATGTCAGCGACAGTGGAAGAAAATTCCCACTGGTTAAACTTCCTAGCAACCCCCATGCTTAATTTTTCCGCACCATTGACCTGGAACAAGCCCAACATAAAGCCCATCCCGAATCAAAAGTTTCAAAAGTAAATTTTTATCTTTTTTAAAGTACGCGTTTATTTAAGTAAAAAGATTATCATGATACCATCAGATGATTTCTGCGCGAAATTGATAATTTTTGGAATATTTTAATAAATTCCAACATAAAACTAAAATTTGAATTTCTCGTGTTCCTCTTGAGGACTTTTCAGCGCAATACAAAGGCTTCAGTTACATGCTTTTGAATAAAATCGGACTCGGAGAATCGGTTCCCGCCACCCTTATTTACCTATCTTGTTTATTTTTCGAATTTTATTGGGAGAATTGTTATCAATTTGTTGATATTTTTCAAAGACTTCTACGAGCACAAATAATCTTTTGCTTTAAACACTTTTTCCTCAGAATCATTTTCAACATGATTTTAAACAAACGAACGTAGCACAAACAATTCCACATCACTTTATAAATCGGTACTATTTATTTCGGCGAATACCGTATCATGATTATACAGATGACATTGAATTAAGATTAAACAAAAAAGATTACGCTCTGAATAATTCGCTACTAACAGACCACTACACAAGTAGGCTCGTCTACCACCTTCCTTCAGTTGTGGGCGTCAAGCACAAAGCTCCCTTAATAAATTCAGGTGTAAGAAGCCGTAATATTCGATGTAATCTCATCGCAGTGTGCTTTACGAAGCCACAGGCAGTGGCGTTACACCGCCGCTACTACCACCGCACCGTCAACATCGGGGTATCTTCACGCAGCTCCTAGCGGTCTCTCGCTAGTCGCATGCTCCCCCGACCCTCCCGTCGTCATTTTAGCTACTTATTACTAACGTAACATCTCTCTGACGCCGTCGGTCGCGGCGCGTAGACCCAGGTCGCTTTGATCCAAGCTAGTCTGCTAATTATCTGATTAATTAATTGCACATTCACTCTAATTTGAACGCTGTTTATTTATGAGCAACAACATTAATGTAATTACCGCAGGTGTAAGGAGGGTTTTATCTTAAATCCGTTTATTTTGCTAGACGCATCGCGCTACCTTTGGAGACGTAGAAATAAATAGAAGCCAAATCCGCGTAGATATTAGAAGACGCCTAATGAGTTTATATCTACGCTTATTAATAATTCCAATTCATTGAATACAACAAGCGTAGTGTGATAATAGCAAAAGGAACGTTTTAGCTTAGAAAAAAATTGTTGTAACATAATAGTCTTTTTTAACAGGGAAGACCAATCCTTGCGAGGGTAAATTCGCAGTAAACAATTTTTTACGAGCAGGTTCCAAAATTCGATAACATTTATTTTTCTTTTATTTCTAATCAGAAGCCTAAGTACACAATTTCATCTTTCTAAATTAAAAAATTACGGGACTCCCAAACGAGGTTCCCCTATTCTACACCTTTAAGGGCTAAATTTCCAAAGATTATTGCATGCCTAAAGCATCAAAAGAAACCTACTGTCCAAATTTCGTGTTTGTTATTTTATTATTTCCGGCTCTGCGTTGGTGAGCCAAACAATCAGGGCTTTTTTCTTTGTAATTTTTTCTTTGTAAATTAGTGTAGGTAACGTGGAACACTAATATTTTTGTAATACTTGACGAAGAATCTACCAAGTATGAAACAACAGATAGTAAAGATTAAAGTTACGGAGAATATTATAATGCGTAATAAACACATAATACAATAAATTAAAAATAGAAATTAGGGAATCCGAATATTTGTTTTTGGAATTCTACCTTTAATCGGAAATCTTCATATTAGCCTCCTCTTTTATATTTTTCTAAAGGCTCTACTGAAGATAAAAATGTCAAGGAAAAAGACGACGAAGTGGTTTAATAGAGTTAATTTTTGCATGTTTATACTTGTTACTATAAAAAATGCAGCAATCTGGATACATGTATGATCTGTACAGTGCCCTTAAAACAACATATTAAAGGCAGACACAATGACATCATTTTTTCTAAATCACATAGACGCGAATTATTATATTCCATATGACTATGAACGATATACCTGATTCATAGAACGATCATTTACAGTGCACCAGAACTAAGTTTTTTTCTTTGTAAATTGGCTCTCCTTCTGTAGCTTAAAAGCTGTGCGTGTACATCTTCTACAATTTGCAGTGATTCCTCTAACGACAGTGAAGCATCTTTTCTGACTTGAATAATAGAACCACGTCCTTTATACTCTCAAAATATTTATGATAGTAAAATGCCGCTCGTAACCAAGTTCCCTAATTTGTACTCGCAATTAGCGCATCCACCTGTGCATAACATCTACGAATTGTCTCTGCCACAAGATGTAGAGCATGAATTTTACCTGTAATATGTAAAAAGTTACTACGTTGTTCCTTAAGAGACCAACCTACAGAAAGCATGGTTGAGGCACCATCTGTCATAAACATCAAGACTTGATCTCTGGATATTTGAAATTTTTCCAATGTGCTTAACACCACTTTTGAAATTACTTGGGCAGTGCATTCTTCTATTCGTCTAGAAGCTAATTGAAGCTAATTGCTAGAAAATTGAAGATGACGATTGATGTGGTTCCATTTTGCGCACCATAACATTAAATACAGATCGTTTTTTGCAATCAGTTGTTTCATCCACACACAAGCACACTCTTTTATTTTTCAGTTCAGCCTTAATTTTATTTTCTAAATGTACACGCACAGATGGTAAATAATTTCGTAACGTGATCCTGCTCGGTAATGTAATATTGGCGTATTTGTTCCAAAATGAAATAAATGAATCGTTGTTTAACAAAGTAAACGCCAGATTACACTGAATCATCATTGTACATAAATCAAATAAGAATTTTTCGTATTTTGTAGCGATACCGGTTTTGATATTATTACGATCAACACATTAGATATATATCGCACATTAAACATTTAATTTTTACGCCGTCGGAAGTCAAATCCGGATAATTCTTAATGAACTTATTCACTGACTTTAATGATAGCTGAAACAGAACACAGAGTACTTCGCTGCTACTATTACGTACGCTCCATGCAGCAGCGAACTAGATACTGACTAGTGTTTCGCATGCGAGGGTCTATTCGTTAGCTGCGCCGATGGTGCGCACCCGAATTTGTCTACGCTAGCTATAGCTTTCATCCCTATCCCAATTACCAGACATAATTGCATTTATCGAACATTTATCAGCACCAGTCTACCTGTCGTATCAAATTTTCCAAATAACAATTCCATATTAGTATTATCATTATTATTAATTGCATTGAGATTCGTAATTATTCAATCTTATAACTCATCGTAAATTCTATTCTTTACGAAACCAGTACGATATACGTGTAATATTATCGAAATTGCACGCGATCCACATCGGTTGAGTAGATTTCCTCTATTCGCCGTGGTGGTAAGCCCTTCTGCTAGGCGAGGGCTGTTGCTACGGCGCTCCCGCTCGACGCAGCTAACTTGTATCCGGGAAACTTTATTCCGAGGAAAATTTGATTTAATTTTTATAACAGCGCGCCAAAGAGAAATGAGTGCCGTAATTTCTTTTGAAGCTGCTGCAATATAATTTCTGTATATCAAGTACCTATATAAGTGGCTGGCGTAGGAATGAAATTTTCAGAGATGTTGCTGAATTGCTTTTGTACGTGGTTAGAAAGAATACTTACGTTGTAGGAGCAAAAAAAAGACGAAGGCAGAAGCGAAAGAAACTGCGGAAAGGAGAGAATTTCGAAGAATAGGCCAGACGCTGCACATATAGACATTTTATGCTGATACTTTTATTATAACGTTATAATATTCTAAAAGGGCGCTTCTTCTTTTACAAAGAAGACAGCGTACGAATATAATGCGGGGGCTTACGTTTATATTTATTTCTGAAATTCCCTTTTTTGCTTTTGTGTTTACTTTAAAACCGCTTCTATCTACTTTTCCTCCAGCTTTACGAAGTTTATCTGTTTACAGCGATGTGCAATAGAACCCATAATTTAGATCTATATTAACAACCAACACCAAAAAACATTTGTACACAAATAAAATTCTTGATCACCAAATTCACCACAAGTTAGGCAGTGGTTAATTCATTTTAATTAATTGAAAATTATAGTAATTTTAGTTTTGAATTTTACTGTAATTTTAGTTCTGAATTGGTCTGATTTAAATGGCTATTAAGATTCCTTTCAGAGACAAATTAAGTGGTGTGTAATCCCTCTCCGCTAATGCAACGACCAAATTCCATTTGTAAAGGTTTTACTTGAAAAATCTGTGAATTATGACTAATGGTTTAGTTCTTTATAAGTCTAAGAAATGTGGTATCTTCCAAACCAAAGATAACTAAACCCTCTTTGTAGCAATGTCTTGGTTAGGTCATTTTGGAATTTCCTCTGTTTCCTAATAATCCCGTAGAAGATGAAGAATTTTTGATTAAAACTGATTTGGTACTTATTAGCCTTCTTAACTTTCACTAACCATTCAGAGATTATAGTGCCTTCTTGGATATAATAGACTCATATCTTCTTATGTGCACCAAAGCATCGTTTCTTTGAATTTAAATAACTGCTGACGTTTCTGATTAACTTTGTTCGTTATGTTCCTTGTATTATGTAAATTATATATGTTCTCTGTTCAGATTAATATCTTTTGAGGTTAGAGATTACTCTGGATTTGTTCACGTTATGTAGCTGCCCAATAACAATAGTTTGCATTAATGTTTACTAGGAGAGATTGCTTCTGTTTCACCATTGTAATTAAATCGCAATTACTATTGTATTATTCGTACATAAGGATTGGAACTTTGAAATAAATAAATATTCCTGAACAGAAGACAATCTGCAAGAAGCAGTTACTGACTGCCCACGAAGTTTCCTATCTTCACGAAAAATATATTTATTATAAGTTTCATTTATCAATCTTCAAGCTGTAAGACATCCTTTCCAAGTGCTACAGCACCCACTAATTTACTAATCGCATGAAACGTAGAAGTAATACCAAATACAACCTTAGCAATAGAAAGAAAAATAATTAGGCAACCCTGAAGACTAGTGAACTCAAAATAAATCTAAACAATTGAAGAAACAAAAAGCAAAAAAAGAAACATGCCTTCTACATTTATCTTTAGTAGACTACAATGAACTTCACCCATTTATCCCATTACTATTTTAAAATCAGATTGAATTAAGCGCGTCAGATGCGGCAAACAGATATCTTTACGTAAATATTGTATTACGCTTTAATTGTCAAATTTTAGTGACAATAAATGGTTTCGAAATTATTATTGTGTAAACACACGCAATCTTTTATTACCTGACCACTTAGGAGAGATTGCTCAAATTGAAATTTTTGGAAAAATTTGGAAAAATTTTCCAGCAGTTACCGTTTAAAAAACAATAACGTAACATTTCGGATTTTTCTGCGTTTGTAAGGGCGATTTTGAAATGCCTGATATACATTTTCAAAGCTTACTTATTTAATTTATGTATCTGTGCTATGACATTATTTATCGTTCAAAGGAATTTATTACCTGAGAACAAGCAAAAGATATACACCGTTTTCGTATTGCAAAAATAATAATATGGTTGATATTTGGCGTGTAAGAATTTTTCAGTTTTTTAAGTGATTGATATCAATAAAAGAAGATTATATCAGTGTTAGTTGAAACATCACAAATTCTTTGAAGAATCCAATTTAAACTACTTCGAAACATAAAACACCCTGTATATCATCGTATATTTCATCGAATTTCTCGTAACTAGTCTCGCAGACTTCCATATTAAATGGAATATCGTAATAAAGGAATGGCTATAAAAAGAAGAGGGAGAAAATTTACATCATCCCATTTAATGCGAAACTGAAACTAGATTAGGCGTAATTCCAAATTATTACAGCTCGCTACAGCGAACCGCGCGGCTGCTGCTCGAACCGCCTACAATGGCTGCTGCTTCTCGTCTTCCGAATAGCCAACTCGAAGGTATCTTCGTTAACTTCATTTTCCGCATAGCGACTAAATTACCTTAATTCCCTATTAGAGCTAGCTTATGCGACCTTAATAGAATCATAAACATTGTAAAATCAGTCCTCCTCCCGCGTCGTACCGCTCGGCTCCGGGTACGGCGCTCCGGACTCCCAGACTTCGGTCGGATGCGGCGCATTGAATTACCGAATTTATTAGTTTCTGTAGGAGAGCTATGTATCTCGCTTATTAGAGGAGAATTATGAATATATTTACTTACAAATGCAAGTATACATTGTGTTTATAAAATACATGGGCACTATGTTAATGTTGAAACGCTTCACTATTATGATTCCTGCAACATTTCACTAACACTGGATGCACATCTCGATAACTAAGCTGTAACGAGTTTCGTCCACTTGGAAACTCCTGAGTCGACCCTGGCAAATTTTAGGAGCGTTTCAAAAAATATAGAAAATTAATGTTAATTAACCTCAGCAAGTTTGTAACTTGTTTACAAATAAATTTACTTTATTTCTTATTTTGTCTTTATTATCTTTGATAAAACTCTTGATAACAACAGCATATCCATCTAGTCGCTGCTTTTTATTCCTTGTAGATATCCCTCTCATCACTAGATGATGCCAGTATTTAATATGATCACAGGAAATAATATTTTCGGCAACTATGTCCAAGATTCATTAGAAATAAGAGAGGTGAGTACAACTAAAAGATTTGTTTTATTTACAAAAGAAAAAAATAAATAAATTTCGCCTAAAACACTACTAAACATTGTCTGCATTACAGGATGAGTTTCGCCTGGGACAGTGCTAAATACCGTCTGAGTTGCGGGGGTGGGTGTTGTTAAGGACAGTGCTAGGACACCGTCAGCGTAGCAAGCAGGAGAAGACTCCTTCCGAAAGAGATTTTACAACGCTTTATATACCCTTGTGGATGATGACGTAGAACTTCTCCTTAATGACATGCAGTATAAGAAGTCTACATAGTTTTCTAAAAGTTTGTTCATATAAAAATACAATTAAATATTCGCAAAATGATTCAAAGAATGGATAGGAAGTTATTGTCCTAATAATAAATTATCTCTTTCTTTTAGTAAAAATTATTAGAATTTGTGACGATCAGCTGCTCCTCACAAGCTACCTTCTTCGTCAGTACGATTGAAGTAATAAAAGAAGCTACGTCTACACTATGTATGCATCATCATAAAGTTACACTAGTCCGCTCGTAGTCATGCATGATTTAACAAGGAGTAATATCTGGACATTTGGGATTCTGAATTTTAAGAATAAGTTAACAAGATTGATTTTTTATCAAGCTTTTTCGCATTATTACGATTAATAAATTAACTATTCGTACTAGTGCAGCAAAATTCGCAATGTCATCAGCAACATCGCAGATAATCATCGTTAGGCCAACTACAAAAAGTGTCTTGGCATTCCTGTAAGAACGGAATAAACAAGAAGAGGTATATTGAAAAAGAAATCTCTTTATAACGGACCTTTTCGCCGAAAACTATTTAAAATTTCAATTTAAAAACAAAATATAACGTATTATGTTTATTTAAAACAATCAAAAGTAAAATGAAATCATTTCGAAGAAAATAAAAAAGTAAATTCAAAAAGTTACAAAAAACATTTGGAGGGTGTTTTACGACAACAGGGCTTGGGATATCAGCTGACGGAAGAAAAATAGAGGATTTTGAAGGGAAACTTTAAAACATATACAAGCAGCACTTTTATTGCAAGTAGTCCAAAATTATTTTGTAAGTAGGGTATTGGAAATAAAAACAGACTTGTGATGATCTCTTAATTTAATTTTGCATTTAGTAACATCTAAATACTTTTAGGTTATCTGCATATGCTAGTAAATCGCAGTTTAATTTTAGAAGTAGGTCATGTAAGAAAACGTTGAATAGTATGGGACCAAGGTTCGGCCCTTGTGGTAGTGGCAATTTGTTAATTTAAATTTATTGCTTAAAAACCAACGTCCAGTGTTATGATAAGAGTGATAGTGTATTGAAACATTATTGTGAGAGTCTTTAGTTATAATCTCACCCAATTTCAAACGTTCCATAAAAATATATTCACCTGACAATGTAATATTCCAATGATTAAACTTTTAACCCAAACTAACCGAATTCTATGTCATCGATGCAGATTTTTGACGGAAAGGTGGTAGGAATTTAAAATAGAAAAAAAAATATTAAATGCCAAAGAACCGTCCTAAATTGCAATCCTTTCAGCACACCAATGCTAATGCGTGATTTTTAAATCGCATAGTTACCGTCGATAAAAAAATGCAAATTTCAACGTGACGTACTGACCAACCCGATCTCGTATATCCTATCCTGTCCGGTAACAAGCTGTGTGGGATGAGGACTAGGTGATGGCGAAAATCGAGGCGAAATCTGTATGGTTGTCGGCTCGTTGCCGGTTTGAAATTGAAATTACGCGAAATATACCGCCACCACCACTGCCACCGTTCCCGACGCCAACACCATCAACACAACATCAACAACCAAGTAGGGATCGCCGTCATCAGAGAGTAATCTGCCAACACATCTCGCTGCCAATTATGATACATATGATGTTTGCCCCATTAATGCAAACTATATCAAATTCAATTAGGGAAGCTCTACGAGGAGGCTTTGCTTTTGACCAACCGCCACTACGGCCGAACGGTGTACTACTACGGTTGGTTATGTGTATACTGACGATCCTTTCACTCGCCGGACCGAACCCAATGCATTGCAAATCCCTTCATTAGATGCGGACGAATCTCATTTGAATAAAGCGGATAACAAATTTACCAACAAATCTAAATATTAATATTAACGCCATTAAATCCTGAGCCTCACGATATCGATGTACGTAGACATATATGTAGTATGTATTATCGTGCTACAAAAAGGGAAATAAAAACTCAACTCGCAGGTACACGAAGTCAATTCCTTATATTTGGGGTAATTTAAAATCACCCCTTAATCTTGCGTTAGAACCCGGATAAAAAGGAGTGGGTGGAAAAACGAGGGAATTTCGCCTAAAAGCTAAGTTAATTCCACCCCTATTCCTTTTCTTTTTTAAATAAATAATGCCTCGCACTGTATTTACGACGACGCACGTATAACATATAAGCTACCCATCAACGTGGGATAACGCTGGTGGAAGGAAAAATATATACAAGAACGCCATAAGATAATGGTTTGATCTCGGGAATACACCGCAAGACAGGTATGTATGTAAAGAATATAGCGAACGCATAATGATAATATTTTTTATTGCTCTTCGCTAAAACGAAAGTCGTCCGTGGTATTGTATGCAGGCATCTCGCGACCTACGCATGTTCTGGTCGAAATTAGATCTTATTGCCAGACTTTGGAACTTTACGATTGCGAATCAAATAGAAAGTGTTTTTTTTTCTTCATCTCTGCCACTATGGAAATAAGCTTGAAATATTAAGCGCGTCTGGATACGTATTTGAATTTATGTTTGACTTCTTTGATTCTTACAGAGATCGGAGGAAAGCTTTGTATAATTTGCACCTTGTAACTTTGATATTTGCAAATGGTTTAAACAATTAAATAATTTTAGAAGTTAAATTGTTTATGTAGTATTTAATCTCCTTTAGCTTTACCACATCATCAGTAAAACCATCAAAGAAACTTGGACTCAAAATCAATTCCTTGAGCAACAACGACTTTATTAGGAGCCACATATTTGTGTGATTTAGAACCGCCATCATCATTAATTTCTCTTAACGGCAACTTCTTCCTAAACGCCACAATCTTCTCCAATAGTTTCAAAATGAGCATGTTATTGCCTTGCAGAGACAGATTCAAATACGCTAGTTTCAGCAAAAAGTCGGGTTAGACAAATTACCTGGAGTTTCCAAGACCTTCCTCTTGTAGAAAAGTGTGAATTTCTTGACGTAGCTCGAAATAAGACGTCGCCACGTGAAAACCATCGGAAACTGCAATAGTGTAGCAGGGCAATGCGTTAATCGCCTGTCTCCATGCATAAATCTTGTTTTCAGTAGCCTAGTTTCTGTGTAGTTTACTACGTCTACAACACGTTCTAATACCAAATTCAATTGAGAGCATATGAAAGTCGATATGCTAGCGCTTTAATATTGATGCAATCCTTCATAGTACAGATACTGATGCATTTTTCCCAATGCAAATCATTTTCGGCTGCAAACGTGTTAAGCATCTCAAATAAATATTGAGTCTTTGCGTTTCAAATGATAATTTAGCAGAACAAAAGATCTTCAACGATAATATTATCGTTTAGGAAGGGTACATAACAAATAACGTGTGCGTGTTTGTTAGTGTCAGTAGCCTTATCAAGTTCCGGATGAAATTCCGTGCTTTCCATTTTCTCTACCTCATTGAAAGCTATATATTGGACCAGTAATAATGTTGGACAAAGGTACATTTGATATTAAATTTCCTTCGATTTTCCCGCACCTTTTTACTTTTGTAAATTTTGCAACTCCAATTAAAGAATTCGCGAGATTTTTCAAGTATGTTAGAGTGATTGGTCTCGAGATGTCGCTTTGGCTTCCTGGGGCGCATACACTCGGGTGCCAGACGCTCTAGAAAGTTCCATTAGCTTCGAAGCCGTTTCGAACTGTTAACTGTAGAATATGTTAGACCGTTATGTCTTCCAGCTTTCCCAGAAGGAACCCCTAACTTAATTTGCTTAGGGCTTTTACTTTGTTTTGGCCTGTCGTTTTGTAATTGATGATGCGAAAATCTTTGATAAGCCTTCACATAGTATTGACTTGGACCATTTCCCTGGTAATCCATTCTTATCCATGGTTTTTACCAAGTTTTCAATGAGACTGAGCTTGATATGTAAAGGAAGAACGATGACGCAACAAGAGCCAATCAGTATGCAGTGATATTCGTATTCGGGACGTTAAATTTAATCAGAATTGTCACCTAAGTAGTTGCTCTGTGTAATATAAAGTTAATTAAGGCCGAAAACATGTATGGTGAATAGTTTGGTTTGTTAATTCAATTTTTCGCTGAAGGTGATAACTTAGCTATCGAAACGTGCGTCCAATGTGGCAAGGGTTATAGTGAAGTGTTCCAGTGTTGGAGTGCGTAATTTATATTGGTTTTAATGGAATAGAAACATTTTTAACAGAAGAAAGCTGTTGTATAACTACACCCACGGTGTAATAACTACACCGTGTTAATTAAGTCTTTCATAACGACATGCTTTTAATATATCCCATTCCATACGTCCCGTCTAACATCCAGTACGGGTTCGTGCAAGTTGAATATAGCGCTAGCGTACTCGTGCTTCATATGCCTTAATAAAAACGAATTATAACGTAAAAGCGAGTAGATAATTATTTTAGGGGATATTTGCATAACGAAAAAGCTACGGGCGATTTTAAATCATTTTTATATCGGTTCACAAACATGCCTCCGCTCTAGCAGCGGCAGCCGTAGTAGCTTTTTCGCCTATGTATACGTTCACTCTCACCCCTCCTCCGGAGCGAACGTGTACCACGTTCACCCGCACATACGCTCCGGCAAAGCGATTACATAAGCTCGTAGCGACTCCCCCATATTCGCAGCTCGGCATTGGACAGTTCAATTTGAAATATAATTTCTGACTCTTCACAAATATTAGCATTTCATATTTACTCCATTACTGCACACGTTAAAGCCAACAGACCAGATGCTTTTAAAACATAAATATTTCATATTTTTGCGTGTGCTTTATTGGATGACTTTAGCTGCCGGCTATGTGACGAATTTAAATTACATAAGGACACCCATCATACTGAATAATTTCGAAATAAATTTACCTAATGTATATTTTCGGTTTTCTCTGTGAAATTTTTTACGCGCAGCGCAAAGGGTTTGAATATTTATTTATGTAGATTACGGATATACGTTCTGCCGTCGGTGTTCATACATAATATCGACATGTGTATGCATGTACGTACCTTCTAGTTATTTTTTATAAGCGCAATTACAGTTATATCGGTTGGATTTTATTGGGTTTCCACTGAGTGAAGTAATACACGCATACGCGGTTAAGGCAGTGATAAGAATATTGTTTGCTTTTGCAGAAGTGCACTATAGTATATAATTAAAATGATACTAGCGGCTTTGAAATTAATAAAATAACAAATAAATACTTACATTGTGAGCTTATGAATTAATGTCTCGTCGAAATCGCGGGGCTTCCTGGCTTCGTCAGCTAGCTATAGCAAGTACTAAATATTGGGCAACTTTTAAGAGATCTGAACTGTATTCAGCCTTCCTACGACTAGCTTGCTAACTAAGAAAAGAACGTTGTTAGCCTATTGGGAACTTATAACTATATTTTTTTAGTGTGGTAACGGCCCAACGGGGTGTATAAGCTTTTAAACTTGTCATAAACTCAGGAGCCTTTTTAATGCGTAAGGTGTTTCGTGAAGCGCAGTTAATTGTGAATGATGACTCAGGAGTGTATCGGATCCGCTGAGAAAATTTTTTGATCCCAGCGCCTAACATTAAA
This sequence comes from Oryctes borbonicus, assembly GCA_902654985.2. Taxonomy (NCBI): domain Eukaryota; kingdom Metazoa; phylum Arthropoda; class Insecta; order Coleoptera; family Scarabaeidae; genus Oryctes; species Oryctes borbonicus. The sequence goes on from LR736877.1 coordinate 815,323, forward strand.
TTAATTAAACGCAATTAAACAACAAGCAATTAAACGCATCAATTAAACGCAGGCCCTCTTATCACTGGACCACCGAGACATATTGTGAAAGTGTTTTTTTTTTTAACTCGGTGTTTCGATTGGTAATAAACGTGATATAACATATAAACAATAATAATAGAATAAATGCATATACATGTAGCAGGTAAATGCGAATCAGATAAATAATAAAGCTCGCAAAACGTTTTTATTTATGCCGTTATTAGTTCGCTTGTGAAATTAACCTCAAAATTCGGGATGGAGAAGTCACAGCGAAGCGTAACGTTCGTCTGGACGGCGATGGGGATCTAACTAGGACGGGTCTCCTTTGGACTCGGGATTATTCGAAGAGAAATCTTCGTAAAGTACATTTAAGAAACATTGTCCCTAAATTTAATCAGGAATAACCGGAAGTCGGTTAAAAAATAGATACTATTTAGTTAAATAACCAAACTTGAATTGATATCGAACTTTCAATTAATTTTAAGCTTTTTAGCGGAAACGCTTGGGTATATAAATAAATTTTTATAGGACAACTAACGCAGTGTCTGCTCACGATGAGATATCAACGGCGTCTCTTGAAAATGTCGAAGGAAAATGTTTTATGAATTAGCGTAAAATTTTCTGATTGATTAACTGAAGGCATTTGTGTTGCGGAATCGGGAAAAATGAACTTAAATATGACCTTCAGTCTGTCAAAATATGTTTATAAATTGATTGTGTTGAATTGGTTGCCCAATGTTTTCATTCCAATATATTAGCACACTACCATTTTCTGTTTTTGTTTCTTAAACTCATACATTTTTTTAAATTTTTCTATATTTGGGTCCTTAAAAGAAAAAATACGCAAATACGTTACTTTATGAGAAGATTGAAACTCCTGTGTGTTTTTGTCCTTTCTGGAATTTCTTTCTTTTTTCGGTGGGGACTGTCTGTGTTGTTTTTATTGTGAGTCACTCGATCGTGCCAAGGTTTGAGGTGTGTCTTTTATTTATGATACCCGTGTTCATTCGGGTTGCTAGGTGCACCCGAAGCACCTAACAACCTGGCCAATGGCGTCAGCCGAAACCATGTAGTAACAATAATAATTGTTGGAAAAGAGCGCGCAACTTTAGGAAGCAAATAATTAATTGAACATATAATCGGTCTATGGTGATTTGAAGAAAAACGGTCTCCATTTTTACTAACTTGAGTTAGTGAATAAAGGAGAGAGTTCTTTTTAATAATACTATAAGTTCATTCTATATATTATCTACGTTGTATTATTTTGTATAAGCTGTTAACTTTTCATTAAACCTCCTTTATTTTTATAACTAAGCTGTTTTGGGCATACACCGGTGCATTTCAATGAAAATCGCGAAACAACATTGTTAAAAGTGTTTGAAAGAGCCAAGGGATATCGGAAATGTAACCATACTGACAAACGAACTATTTTCTCATGTTGAAAATTAGGTCTGATACATTTGCATTTGGACCCTACTCAAATACAAATCTGGGTAATGGGTAAAGGGAAAAAGTTGTAAAATTCTAATAATTCAAATTATTGTAGATAGGCTGGAGAATGTCGATGAAAATCACACGACGAAACGTTGTTAAATAAAATAAGTCCAAAGCAAAGAAGCTTTTTGTTTTCTTTAGTAAACGACAAAAGTATCCAAAGAAAATAAAACCCGATTTAAAAAAAATAAATAACTAATACAAAGAACATATGTACCTATTCTCATTTTCCAAAAATGTAACCTTAAAGTCAATTTAAAATTACACCTTTCGCGCTCTCTCATTGGAACTAATTCACTTTTAAGATTTGCTTGATGAAACAACTATGTTGCTATTTCTATTCATATTTGGAATATTTAAATTTTTTGAAAATTTTTGACGATGGAGAAGTGCATGTAAACTTTATAACAGTGAAAGTGTTTAAATTAGAAAACTTTGCAGAGAATATCGTATGTGAACATAGCAATTAAACTTCCAAATTAAAAAGTGCCAAAACTTATGTTTTTAAATACAACTACCTATTTTTCTTATTCTTATCGAACTGCCTCAATAAGAAAACAAAAGAATGTCATATTCATTACGCATCTAAAATGGATTTTCACGATACTTAGGAAAATGTGCATTCGCACAGTTTTTTTCAAAAAGAAAAGGGTATCCGCCAATAAGAATGTAGCTTATGTAGTTTTTTAACATGTCATCCAACTCTGGAGATAACCGTGTTAACTATGAGCATTACAAAACAATCCAGCATAAAGGTGCAAATTAATAGAATCGCATTCCAGTTAACCATTGGAAAGGTTATTGAAACTGATAAGAAAAAAATAAACGTGAAGAATAAGTATATTATGTTAGAAGTAAGAAGGCAATCCATTAAATAATCATCTACCAGAGTCCAAATGGCCACTTAGGAATACTATTTTGAAGGGAAAGGTCGACTTCACCAATATACCAGTGGAAAAAATACCAGAGATCATCAGGCAACAACTAATACCAAAAGGACTACAACCGGATCTGATTAATTTGGCGAGACTCTGCCTTACTTCGACCTACTTCTAAACTAAAACACAAATTTTACAGGTGATCATATATGATAGTTTTCACGGAATAAATATAATCCTTTTTTTGCCGAATCATTTTACAAAATTATTACGAATCAACTAAATATAAAAACTAAAACCGTTTAACAAAATAATTGTTAATTAAACACATTTTAATTAGTACGGTCACGCACCAACAATGGTGTTAATTATATACTGGTTCCTTAAGTAGAAAATGAGAGAAGAACATCCAAGAGCTAAAACAAAAAAAGATTACTACCAGCTATCACATTAAAATCTTCGCCATAATGTGCAGCATGATGTCATCTATATGGTGTTTTAATTAGGTTGTCGGTACATTTGAGAAAAAGGAGTACGAAATTATCGGGAATTGTGTTAAATCGTTTTCATTAAACGCCTCTTGTCGGTTCGTTTTTGTTAAAGGTTGTTGTTTTAGTACGGAAGATAAAGGAGTTTATGTTAAATGTAATTGATCAAGTGATCTACTTAATTTTGGCTGTAGTTTCTGTATTCACGATTAACTATAATTCATTCTAGTGAAGTCTTCTTTTTATAATTAGTGTTCGGTATGGGCCACACTCCGGGCTACTGTTATTTGTATTTTTTATACATGATTTGTTGCATAAGTGATCTTTCTTACGATATAACTTGAATGCTTCCTTTACGTGATGTTTTGAATTTAGGATAAAATTAGGAAAAAATTAATTTGTTTGCTGGACATGTATATCTGTTGATTCTATGCATTCAGCAGTTAGAGATCTTGGCGCTTTATTTGATTTTCAACATTAGTAGGATATCAACATTCTGGTTTCTTTTGAAAATTACAATATTCGATAACGTGAGTAGATATTGTTGAAAATGTTGGTAATGGAGAACTAAGGATGTTATAGCTTCAGTTCAGCGCATGCATGTTCAATAAAATTTTGCTTTTAATTGTTATCTCAACACAATAGAGTTATAACGGCGACAAGTAAGTTTTTCTCTCACTGTATGTTAGAATGTTGCCAAGTAAAACCTTAGACATAAAAAGGAATGGTCAGAAAGCAGGTATAACTGTTTTACTTTCGTGTGAACAAAACCATTGAACGCGGTCGTTATCCAGTAAAAGCTAACATCCTCAATGTTGCGCATATTTCACCACCATTCATTTATTCCTTCGTCTCTGGAGGCCATGAATCTAGAACCGAAAGCTTTGATTTTATGGATTCATTGTCCAGAGTGCCCACTCGCTGACTCATTTGCGTCTAATGATGCATTATTCTTACATAAGATCAGAGCATAATTCATATTTTTAAGACCAATTACCGAGGAGAAATGTTGAAGACGTCGATATAAGTATGTTTTTGAAAAACATGAGTCTTAAAGACGTATCTTGCTGTATTCAACTTGCTTAGCAGGCAATTACAGCACAGACAATTTCAAATTGCTAGAAAAAGTTATGTCACCCTCCCGACCAAGTTACTCCTTTTGAAATGTTTTAGAATTCTAATGTGGACAACTTATGTAAATAATTGAAGAGTAGAAATGGCAAAGGTGCTGAGTGTCAAAAATATACATTGGCGCCAATCAAGGAATACCCTCGTAAATCTACAAACAATTTTATCTAATTTTGATTTTTTTTTTACATCTACAATACACAAAAGTATTTAGATTAAATAACTAAAAAAAAGCTATTGACAATGGCATAAAAAATAAAATAAGGGTTAAAGAATAGAGAAGAGCTAAGCGCCTTTTTGTCGTTAGAAGCAGGTGTAAGTACCACTTTCTAATTTAGTTACAAAATTTCACAGTATCACAGTTATTATGCTCCTCTGCTTCTAGAAAACCTATCATCGATACCATTGATTTCTGTTTATTTTCAAAGATTTTGCTTTCTCTTGGCAACAGTTTTAGATTAGTTTTCTTAAGTTGAGAGAGAGGCACAAGTGTGACATGTGTCCACTTGCAGGTAAACATAAATTACAAGAAAATGTAGATGTTTCGCCCTAAATGCTTTATATAACCTATGAATATTTAGCCTTGGGCTGGTGCATTATTTTGTAGATTTAACTCTAGAACACTCTATTCGCGTCTTGGAATAAAATGAATACGCTGGCGAACTTGTTAGCGGCCTTCATTACTAAATTTTGAAATTTTATTGTTAGTACGCGAATATTTATAAGTTGTTCCACCTAATTTTTTCTTTTTCGCAAGAACATCTATTTTCTTGGGGCGATATCAAAAATAAAAGCTTGATAACATTGAATTTGTTTTGCTTATATAATGTGAGAAGTATTATTATAGAGCCAGTTACTTGCTTTGTACTCTCTTTTAAAGATCTTTTACCGCAACAACTCGTTAGCGTTAGTCCTATAATAAATACCCAAGAAAGTAAGAAAAGAAGTAAAAATGTTCAAATCTTTTTATCTCCATGTATTTGAAATAACAAAAGTTAATAGCACTTCCGAGAAAACCGGAAGTGAAATAGCCCTCTAATATTGGCTAAATATAGCAACTCAAAGATATATTGAAGGTGGAACACTTTAAACTAAATACCAGATCACATTCTTTGTTGTGTTTATACATAAACATGAAAGCATCTTATCCAGAAAGTGACAATAATTCCTCCTTAATTAATGTTTCGTAAGTACGTACAACAACAACTCTCGAAGAGCGGCCATAAATGTTTCCTACCGCAAAAATATCGAATTATGAAGGACCTTAAAAGCTGCAGAAAACATATTTGCCATGTCTTCTACAAAGGGAATTTGTACGATTCATATTTAAATTTTATATTCTTTCTGTGCAAGCAGCAGTTGCAACGGCAGTCCTGCTATTGTAATAGTACAGCCGTATTACATTTAGAAGAAACAAAACGTCCAATCTTTTCCATTCTTTCCGTTTCTATCTCTCTTTCTCCAGCATGAATAAGAAACATAGGAGAATGAGCGCTTTCCAGTCCTTGCCGGTCCGTCTCCTCCTCCTTAACAGCTTCGAGCCGCGCCAGCCAAGAAAAGAATTTAAATATTCATCAACCAGACATAAAGATCTTAATACAGTAAAATGAATTTTCCATTCGTTCAAACAAAAAGATAAAAACGACCGTCATAATGTCTCATTTTCATTTCCCTGGCGTCGGTGCGGGGGTGGCGATGGCAGGATAAGGAATTGAGGAGCTGGAGGAAGATGAAAAAAGGAAAGCTGAAATGACAGTGATATTTTCATTATCTTAATTTCGCTCGTAAGCAAATTAGAGTTCTTTAAAACCTCTTCGAGGTAATTCGCGCTTCTGTTGCTGCTTAGCTACTGCAGATCTTCCTCCAGCTTGCTAGATCCAAGCGAATATTACTTATTTAGGCGGCGTCTGAGTGTGAGTTCGCCTTTCGTTCGGAAGACAACGCTTTGTTTTTCGATTTTCTACGTTCTTTCTTTGTTTTACGTCTTAATTTAAAATTATCTTGTTCGCTGATCTTAGTTTCTTGTTCATTTTCAATTTGTGTTTCGTTATTATTTGATTATTTTCAATTAGAATTTGCTTCTACGATTCTGTCTAACTTCGAATAATCTTCTTTTTATTTTTACTAAACTGCAAATGTCTAATATTCATTGTGTATCTTTAGGGATATCAGCAAGGAACGACTAAACGTATAAAATAAAACCGATGAACTTTTTATGAAAATTGCTGGAACATTCAATTTTTAATTTCAATATCGAACGTAAAAATAAAATTGATGATGTCATTACTAGTGTTGGGCAGTTGCTTCTTGACTTCCTAAAGGTGTATCCCACAGGTTAAGACTCAGAAAATTTCAGGATACATTCTTTGGCGTAAGTCTTAAAGTAGACCCTTGACTTTGAGGAGCAGAATACCGTGTTCTGTTGACGCGAAATACTCTGATATTCGAGGGTACTTTGAAAAAATTTCCAGTTTAACACGAGTACAAGTATTTTCTTCATCAAACTCTTTGTTCTGCAAAATAAGCTTTAGCGAAGGTGATGACCTTCATATCCGATGAAAATCGCTGTCTTCCGAGCGAAGCTATGAGATTTGGTAACAATCTGGTGGGTCAGATGTATTGAATCGGAAGGGAAATGTTTATTGTAGCAAACATTGCGAGTTTCGAGTCACTCTTGTTTCCTACAATATTGTGTCGCTAATAACTATAATTCTAATAGTATTTGCTACAATTGTGGAAGTTTTCTAACGCCGTGTGTTGTCTTATGGTTAGCGAAACAAAACCTTTTTTTCTTCAAATGCAAGGCAACTTCTGCCTTCAAACAGTGGTTCGTTCCAGTATTCCCCTTATGAAGAAACTGCTAATACTTCAAGTTCTCACAGCTTTATGCCGTTCACGAGTTTGCAAAATAATTAGAAACAACTACTTGATTAATCCGTCATGGGTCTGCAGAATTAGATATTAAATCGAAGAAGTTAGGTTTTCAGGAGATCTACGCAGCGCACTGGTTCTATAATATGATGGTTGATAATTGTGAACGTCGTCCTAACTGTCCCATGACATGAAACTTATTCTTATCTTGAGTAGCTTCAGTTTACTGAATCTATAAATAATGAATTAAAAAGAAAACATTTAGGATAATGATATGAAGAAAAATGGGGAAAATACTTAGTGAAAGGTATTGAAAGGTCGGTTTGGCTGTTCATCGAACAACTTCATTTCCATTTGATCTAGATAAAACGTGTAATCATAAAAAAAGAACGAATACCAGCAGAAACAGTACGTGCAACGTTTTACCCATACAGTATTATATTCATCATGGCTAGAGATGCTAATTAACACTTAATGATGTCATCAATTAATTAATAACGCACAACATGCTTTGGCTGGCAGCGTCTGTAATTATATTAACATTGTAATTGATCCTAATTAGGCGATAAGTTGTGTGTGTGCACGCAGTGGGGGCCGACATGTTAAGCAATTTACATTTATATATGCATACATGACTGATGTATTTGAACTCGAACGTTGTCTATCTCAAACTCAGCCCGAACATGTCGGCCAAAATAAACATAAGTAAGGATCTCTCTGATGACGATGATGGAATGCCACTAAATATGTATATCTATGCCTATCTATGAATGTATATGCTTTTAGGGAACACGTCGAAATATTAAATTATTAGCAATATAGCAATATGTATGTACTTACATCTACGCACATACGTACATTTGTGGATCTTCGAACAAGTATACGCGTGCGATTAACAGAATATACCGTTGATATATGTACGTACAAATCATACCTAATTGACCCATGAATGACTTATTAAATGAGTTAGCAAATAAAATCCGGAGCTTCCATCAACACGAAACACAGTTTGCCTAATTATAAGCAAATAAAATAATTAGGCGGTGGTCGGTTCTAAAGAAGACTTGCAATATTGGAATTTCTAAAAATTACACTTCCATGACGGTTGTAGTTAAGTAAGATTTTTTCTTTTTAAACTTTGGGATCTTCTTATTGCGCAATGTGGAAGATCTTGGTCCAATAAATTGTTAATTCATTATCAAATCCTTTAGCAAAATGTGTTTGTTGGACGCTGAAATCTTTAAAATACGTATTTGAAGGAATTTAATTGCCAGAAATTAACAAAATCATCATCAGTTTAAAAACACTGTTTGAGATATCTTGAATGTAAAGTATTATTAACCAACACTGCCATAAAAGTGAAAATATTCCTAAAAGTTAGATCTTTATCTGTAAGATCATTTAATAAAATTTCAAAAAATATTTTCATCATATTTAGAGATAATACGCTCCCGTATACATAAAACTAACTCACAACAGTGCTAGTGAAGACAACGATAATTAAATACTTGAATATCTCGAGCATATAGCATCAATACCACGTTAATACGATTAAATTAATTCAAATTGTGTCCTAAATTTTTAACAGGCCGCATATACATAAACATATACGCCGGCTAATGGTAGCTTAATTGAATTTGAAGCGTTAGTTATACAATTTTCTTCAATTAATAAATAATTCTTAGTGACGCCAATGGCGTTTCAATTTTAACGCCCGGATACTGACGCGCGGCAATTAGAAGGCGTGTGATATCAACAGATGTTTCGACGTAAAATTACCGCGTAATTAACCAACAAAAAACGAAAAAGCATCGAAGAGGGAAAGCTGGGAAAGGGTCCACATTAACAACTTTAAATTGCATTCACGTAGATACATTGCAGGAAAAGTAACCGTCCTCATCCTGTTATAATAACCTTTATTTCGGCTTTGTTTGGATCGTTTCGGTTATTAATGAAGTAATATTAACAAGAAATACGTAACTTCTTAACGCAAGACTTTCGCGTATGATGCACTTACCTTTCACCAAACGAGAACATATGATGCGGAAATGGTGGCGGTAACGGTCTTGGCGGTTCTGAGGAACCTGAAGGCGTCGGACTGTGAGGTGACGATGGATTCGATGGCACTGTCTCTGGGGCGCTTCTAGCTTGTTCTGGGGATTCCCTATCGCTACCTCTGCTAGAACATTCTCTTATGACTTCGTCGTCTTGAACCATGTCTTCATTCAATCCATCCGGGTTAATTTCTTCTACCTACGAGAGATAGAAGTTTTTAAAATTGGCCACCAGTTCGTGAAATTCTTTATTTTGTTGAAACTGGAGACGTAACTAGAATTTTTTTTTCATATTGAAACCTCTCGAAATGAATTACCTTTTCATCTTTCGATTCCTCGTCCTTTTTAATCACATCTTGTCCTTCTCTTTTTCTTTGCTCTTCCTTCAGGCGTTCTGCTTTACGCCATTTTGCTCTCCTGTTTTGGAACCACACCTGAAACCAAAGAATCAGTACATTTAACTGTAACGATCAACATGGCTTATTTCTTTTAAGGACTATATTTAACGCCGTTCGTCCCATTAATAATTTCCTTCCATTAATTTTGTTTTACAACGTCTAATGTAATAAGTAATAACCATGACTTCATACGATCTATAATATAACGAACACATTGAAATAAATAAATGTATGGCAGCGTGAGCACGTTTCTGTATAGACAAGTTCGTTTCTTCCAATGTCTAAATTAAAAATTAATCGTGGCATTCGCTTTTGTAATACAAAAGCACGTATAGATTCTACAAAATTATCCCACAATACAACATTATATGAGAATACACAGAATAAAAGATACATGATTATTATTACAACCAAGTGGCCCCTAGCGATTTCCTACACTGCGGTCAGGTGACCAATTGTGCTCTTTCAATAATTTATTAACCTGGAAGGAGTTATGTGGCCTTTAAAAAGTCCAAAATTTTATTCGGCTCTAGATTTAAAAGCTTTCCCGGTCTATCATTCATGCCCCTAAGCCACTGAGTCATATGCTGTTATATGCTTTGCATTCTCCTCATACCGGTTTAGGTACGAGTCCTACTTTGTGTAGAAGCTTGTTTAGTGGATAGTAACCAGCTTCAGTGCCTCCCCACAATCTAATATCATTTGGTTATGGCCAACAATTTCTCCGACTTTTCTTTTGAACATCCTACCTGGAATGCCTTCAAATACACTTTCCTTGGTGCTTTTTCTCCAATGTTTCTCATGTTACTGATTTACTCGTCAAAGGGATTCCAAGAGAAGGCTCGTGGCCGGTCAGTGGGGTACACTGTCTCTCTTTGCTAGTCGGTCTGCCTTTTTATTGCCTGGTATGTTGGTATCTGTCCTTAGAGTGTATTTAGTAACTTATTACATTCCTGATGTTGTTTCGGACGCACTAAGTGCTTTTCGGACGCACTAAGTGCGGTTACTAAGAATCCTATTTTTTCCGACCAAGGCTTCCAAAAGTTTCCGAGCACACAAAGTGATTGCATAAATTTCTGGTTCAAATATGCTTGCCAACTTCCTGAATGCTTCCTTTCAATCTCTTCCGCCCACATGCCCCGTATCAGTTCCGAATCGGGTTTTAGATCCGTCCGTGGAAAAGACCAAACCACATAGAGTAACTTTCTCATGTTCTCACTGTTCTCTAGTCGGTAGGACTACCGCGGAAGTATACGCCCGCCTGGTACCATACTTAATATGGGGATTTCATTTATTATGTTGAAGATGGACGCATGCCTGTCTCTACTTCTTTACCGCCGCATATTCGCCTGCCAGAGCCCTTGCCATTAAATGCAGAGGCGGCAGATGTAGTATTCGTAAGCATTATAGTTGCGATGTTTGTCAAAATAAATAACATACGTTACATTTTGTGCACTTTCTCAAACGGTTGATTTTTTGATATTGTTTCCGGTATTCCCCGTGTTTGCCTTACCCGGTTGCGGCCTTTGTGTGTACTTAAAAAGTTATTGAGATGTAAACAAGTGTCCCTCTAATTATTTTGAACAGCGTATTTATGCTACACCATTCTTGCAAGTTATCTATTACTTTACCAGCTTTTATTTTGAGACCATAACTACTATTTACTGTTACGAACGTGGGTTTTATCACAGCCCCCCGTATGCAAGTTGAGCATTCTGAGTGTTTCGCGAGGCAAGTTCTATGAGATGTTTCGGTATTCTTGTTCATTTTTCATATCCTGTAGTCTGGCTTAGGTACGTAGAGTTTTTGACACTAAGTTTAGAGCTTCTCGTAATACTTAACTCAAGAAAGTACTTTATTAGCACAAATTGCAATTATTGTTGTCTAAAATATTTAATTTTTATCCTGTCTAAAATAGAATCGTAACAACCCTTAGCTTCCATACAAGATAGTCCTCAATCTCCACACTTCCTCCTCATTTTTATTAAGCAAAAGTACCATCTACAACTATTCAAAAGAGAAAGGAAGTGTCGAGTACGAAAAAACGATAAAAAGAAGTAGGATAATACGGTACATTTGTACATGTCTACAGGCCGATTGTAACGTTGAAGAGCAATCCGGTAGTGCCCACTTTTCCCGAAGGCCCGTAAGGCGCCGTCACAAGAATGCCTTCACAAAGTGAATCGCGGTGGCGAGTGTAATTGTGACCGGAGTGTCTCATTAGCAGGCACTAATTGCTGACGCAATCTAATACACACCTCCCCGACATGATACACACAACCATCCCCCGGCTACAATTAGTAACCATTCCGGACACTCTCTCTCGGCAAGCGTGATAACTACCTGGTCTACTACGTAATTACACGTGTTTCGCGTATGCATGTAGTGTGTTTGCGCCGCTACCGTTACAGATATGGATACGGAGTACTTGTTGACGTCGCACGACATGCATGTTCTATTATTAATGCTTCGTTACTCGCGTAATAAATCTTGCAGACGGAAATCTCCGCTACAGGATTACGATTGCCGCGTATCTCTTTAAAGATATTAATGCTATCCGGATCTATTACATGCTTTGAAGATCGTATTTTATGTATCGTAATCCAGATAGATCAATATACTGCGAGTTAACTGTTGGACAAAGTCCATTTCTACTTCAAATGAATCGATTATTTTTGAAAGACACTGTTTCCTTTCAAATGACTAAATAAATACATTAAGAACTTAATTCTTTAAAAAACCAAAGGATACTTCATGAAGATGTTCTTTTTAATAGGTTGAAAGTATATATATATTTTGAGCCTTAATATATAGAGGTATAGAGTTGTTATAAACTTTTATGCATGTGTACCTCGGACTTTTTCATACATTGCTGTTTTATGATTCGATGTTGCCAATTTATTTGCATTTCGAGCCATTTATATCTCTGTTACAAACAAACAATTTTTTGTATCTATGGGGAGATACAGATACAAAAAGAGACGGCAACGCGAGGATGTTATAACCTTTAAACACAAATCCATTCCATATGAAGAGAACTATCCTTTAACCCAAAACAGCGCCATTTGCGAGAAGACTAACCTCAAAAGGTTGCATATCAGCCTGGACGCAACATATGCATGATAAAACATTAGTGGGTTCTCAGAATTAACGTTATGCGTCAATCTACTGACTGCATTTGCTAGAGAATGCAACTTAGTGCGAAGTTACGGCAAATTATTTTCGCAAGCTAAGCATTCATCAATGGAGCAGTCCAGAAACTTGGTACAAGACACCACAAGAATCGTCGTGGTCGCTAATGCTATTAACAGCGACTTATTAACCACTGTAGGCAGAATGGAAGAAGGGCATGGACGTTTTGGCATGGAACGAGTATAATCTTCTAAAAACTTTTTAAGTATATCGACGAAATAATGTCAAGACTCGTCTGACAGAACACGAACGTTGTGTTACAGCACCTCTCCCCTAGAATTCGGCTATCGCTGAACATTATCTAGACACTGGCCACCAGATATTATCAAGCACTGAGGCTACTTAATTACATTGTAATTCCTGCCATTATTACAGCCGGAAAATCAGTGTACACAGAAATCCTTAAACGTCCCAAGACATATGGAAGCCCGTCATCTGTAATGACCGATCCTCGACCGACACCCAGCTAATCAGCGACAGGATCCGCTCACCGCAGATATAAAAGCGTGCTGCTCCCTTTGTACCACCGCAGTTGATTTTTGACTCTAGCATGGTTTACATGTACGTGACCAAGTGCCTCCCACACAGTTAGTTTCTCCTCTGGCGTGGTCTACACGTTGAATTACCGTACTAACTGTGGCACACCTCCTTTCCTTCTCCTGAAAAAGCCCCATATAATTGGGGGCGAAACATTGAATTTTCCTTTAACTACCATGACACGGTCCAAAGCCGCAGCTCGTTTAGTTTTATACAAACTCTTTCCCCTTTATCTCCAAGAATAACATAATGAAAATATGTACGAGAGCCTTTGAAATTAATCTGTTTCTAAATATGGACAACTTGGATCCACGAACAGCTACGATGGATATAAAAATATCAATGTACGTAATGGAAGTTAATCGATATGAATTCAAGTCGAAAAGTATATTTCCTGATGGCACACAAGTATAGCTAGAACCTGTTATTATGTTTCGCTGTCAGACGTCTTTAAAATTTGATGCTAACGCGACGGACCCACGAGTATAAAACGTATATATAGAATGGCCAACAATATAAGACATCGGGCAATAACTGACTGTAATATGACACTAGACATGTCCGCCGTTCCGAACATTCCGCCGAGACCCACGACGTACGGTCCTGTTTTACAATAGCCGCACGTGCCTCCGTTGGTCCCGTCTTTATTTCCGTCTCTGGAGCATTTCGGCCCATCGTTTTTTCACAGACCGCCGCCAAGAATTAAATTTGCGATATCTAGCGGATAGCCGACGATAATGCCGTGGATTTAACCTAAAGTGTCAAATTTCAATCGAAATTGACATAGGGCGACGCTACTTGTAACCACAGATAATGGCAGAAGGTGAATGTTATCGATTTATTTCCCGAAAATATCGCAAAATTTAGAAGTATATTGAGAGTAATTGCATAAAGGCGTATTGGAATGTAGAGAACCTGTCTATTTAGAAAGAACATAGCTTAAATAACTTTATATATTAAAATAGGTAGGCGAGTTTTCATGCCTTGCAGATTCTAAGCTGCCCTCTCAGACTCGCAATGAAACTGACTAGCCCTAATAACAACTATTAAATGGTATCAAAAATTTATTCAAAATATTTATAATCTTTCGGGAAAAATTCGGTCAAATTAAAAATTCTAAAAAATCATTTGCTTTTAGAGAAATTTTCATAGATTCAGATTTTCCTATTTATCGCTAACTAACTCCTAACAATCAGCGATATTCATAATGGAAAATAAATTTTGGTAAGGGTATTTAACAGCTGTTACACAGAGCACTTCAAATCTTATTAGTGTTTGTATAGTACCTTCTAATAACGAAGCAAGCACCCTTGTGCAAATTGGACGGGTGTGGTGCTGCCACAGGATCATTACCGCTTTCACCGACCTTTACAGGAGCCACGGTTGGAGTTCGTTTGTATTATGCGATGTATCTAGGGAATGCATGTACGTATTTAGATTTACGCGACGTTTTTGAATGTAAAATTTTAATTTCTTTTAATAATGTGAAATAGAAAATCAATGCTCTTTGAATGAACTCTGTATACGTTAAATAATAACCGTGTTCTGGAACAAGGAGCTTTATGAACAACTTTAGCAAGAAGAGGCGTTGGTTAAATGAGCTGACATATTATTATTTTTCAATCCATATTATTTTCAGTTTTATAGCCAAGAGGGTGTAGCGAAAGTCGTAGGTCTGTCAATATTTGTATATCTTTTTAGCTGTTTCTTTATGTTTTTGGTTTGTCTGTAATACATCAAATGTTGTATATTGACGAGGATCTAATAACAAGAGAACCCTCTATTTTTTATTTGGATTTTGGACATTGTGTCTAAAATTAAATAAAACACGGAGACAGAAATACACAATGTACACATACTTCAGAAATGCTTCTGTGCAATTAAAACGAAGGAAGATGGATACTTTGATCGAATTTTGTTATTCGGTCTTCTATATTTGTGGGGAAGAAATTATACAAAAAGTACATTGCCGTCACAAAAAAAGCCGGAGGCAGTAATAAATTTTACAAAAAGGAAAATTAAAATTTATTTATAATTATATAAAGACGTCATAGCTTCACAATTTTTTAAAATTTTTTGAGCAGTAATCGATACCAATTTGTCGCCACACCTTCTCTAAATAATTTTCTAGAGCTGTTGAGCATTTTATTACTTGGTTCTTCTCACAAAGACTTAATGAACGATAAGTCAGGGATTTAAGAAGGCTATACCGTTATTTTAATATCATTTGGCGACACTTTCTCCTGTACGAGCTTTCTGGATATCCTGCTGGGTTGTTTGAAGTCGTTATTCTGCTGGAAACTGCACTGTTAACTGACAATACATCTTCCATATCGGTCTCCTCTTCTCATTGCGCCCATAACTCTATTTAAAACCCCATGCTATACCAGAAAAATAACCCTAAACCATAATATTTCAATCCCCATGTTTCAGCGAAGGAATTATGAATATTAAGATTTATTAAGACTCAAGTGTCTTAATAAATCAGTATTAGTATTACTATTATTAATAATCAATCTCGCACAATTTTTTCGGTGAAACATAGAGATGGAAATAATTGAAATTATGGTTTACGGTTATTTTTCTGGTATAATACAAACTCTGGGTTTCGAACCAAATAATTCAAATTTGGCCTCATATGTCCATAAACCTTTCTCCATTCACCTGTTGCTAATTGTGTGTGTGCGTCCTCTTGACTAAACCAGTTCCTCTTATTTCTATATATGTTTAGTAAGGTAAAGTCTTATGGTAAAACATATTCCACCCCGCACTTTTTCACTAGCACCGCAAGTCGTTAATCTTGCTTCGCTATTGTCACTATGAATGCAAGAAGCATGAATTATATATAATGAGTGGGATATAGTTGTGCGGAATGGAAACTGATCTCCCAGTGCTTTAGAGAACTTTTCGAGACGGCAATCGGCGGTAGTACAACAGGCTCACGATCCTAGAGGAGGGAGAGAATCACCTAGATAACTACCCGCGAGTACCTTGACCTTTTTAGAACCAAATAAACCACTAGACTTGACCTTGAGAAAATAGATACCGGCAGAATCTCATCATTATTATATTATCGAAATTAAATATTCTCAATATTAGGTTAACAAGTCACTAGTTCGAGCTACTATTTCTTCAGGCTTAGGAGAGAGATTGTATATACGAGGATGACCTGTATTATTTATTTCTCGATATAGTCCCCTTGTAGTTCTATATACTTAGTTCATCGATGTTTTCACCTTTTGAAGACATCCGAATAATAGGATTTGTCGAACTCTGCAAAATTTCATATGAACCGTTTTCTGCCAATCCACTTCTTTCAATTTTGGAAAAAAAGAAATAAATCGAAAGGGGCCAAATTTGCGGAATTCGGACCACTGACGTCGCAATTACCAATGGGTAAGCCGGGGACATATAATGGGGGCAGAGAAGTTTATCGTCCGCAGACACCTTAATGGAACGACCTAACTGTTCTTCATCAAAGACGGATGTTCGGCCACGTTGGAATTCATTAAATCAGTATCTGGTAATGGTAGTCATCGAAGGTACACGGACCTTATAAACTGCATCCAACATCTCTTTGATTTCCGCTTGCGTCTTCCCATCCAATAACAGAAATCGAATCACTAATCGTCGGTTTCAAAAATACACCAACTTGTTCATTATCAACAGCTCTCAAAAGAACATTATTTGATGAATGAAGTTAGATTAGATATAAAGCGCCATCATTATATTCTTAATATTTCTAAGTAATTTATATTTATTTCCAAGCTTTGTGACTATAATGTATTTATTTACATATATTATATGCATAAAATCCGTAAATGATAAATATTCTTTAAGAATTAAACCTTTCCCACATGATGGTAACAAGGAGCTATAATTTTCACGCACCGGTATTGCTGTTGAAAGTTTACATAACAGAAAAGATCGAGAAAGGAATTCTAAAAACCATCAAATTTAATGCATTTATGCCAAATCTTTATAAGGGGATAAAATCTTTGTCGAACTGGGGGCTTTGAGTATCGAATTTAAAGTCGCCAAACGTAATTAACTCACTGCCGGCAAATCGAATTAAAACGATACTCCAGCAATCGAATAAAGTTAGCAACATTAAGAAACAAAAGTAACCGGAGCAGCCTGGGCACGGGACTACGATCATAGGTCCCAATCGGTCGGACGCTGCTCTCGTTTGGAAATCGAATTTTCGTTACGATCCCCTCCAATTACTATTAAAGTATCGGGTTACAGAAAAAAAGCGAATTGGTTCACGGAGAGTGGTTAAATTCGGGCTATGTGTAT